>WURS02063725.1:0-10609 GCA_011762765.2 Rhinocypha anisoptera | reverse complement strand
CAAATATATCAAAATAAATTATATTATTTAAATATTATTATATGAAAAGATTATTATATTGTATATCTTCTACGGATTCATAAAAGTATTATAAAATAAATATTACTATTAATTATTTCCTAATATAGTTAAAGACAAACAAGAAAACATTATTACTATTGCTATATTAAATTAGAAATTTTTATTTTTATTGTTTTCATCAAAATAATTTAACATACTTCTACTTCTAAGCATTGCCCTGCAAGCTGCCGCAAGGGCGTGTGGAAGGGGGTGAGCCACCACCAAACATTCACATTCACTTCCAAATTCAAATGTTAAGAAACACATTTCACTCAGAATGAATCAAACCGTATGCAAAATAAAATTAAATTGCAGTACATTATCCGCAACATGTGGGACAATGTTATACTTCTGAATACAAAGTGTTACTCAATAATATATACATATCATACCATATCATAATATACAAAACTAATAAGTCTGGTTGTTTATCGATTTGTATCCGTGCATCTCTATGGAAACGGTACATACTGACAGACCTTCAAGGGCGCTGCAGGACCATATTGTAAACTAATTAGCTCTAGATTAGCGGTATTGAAATATCACATTCAAAGTAATATTAAGGTTTATTTGTTGTTTGGTTGTGAAACAATTCACCAAAAGACTACGTTTTAGCTAGCGTCTCGTATAGTTAAAAAGGCTCAAGTAGTGAGTCGCACTATAGAGTGGCAGCTGGAGTGGCTTTCAGGCACCATATTGAAAAGAGTTGACAATCCATGCATTGCATTGGGTCCATATGTATTTTGGGGCAATTATAGCACCACCTAATGGCCGTACGTCGATTGTGTGATTGTGAGCTTAAGTGATTACGGCCTGGATGCATAAAAATGAAATATTATCGAAATTAAAACTTTTTTAGCCATTTTTACGTGCATTAGAATAGTGCAAAGTACCTTAGGCCATCAATTTAAAAAACTAAGCCTGAAAACTCTAAATGAATTACCAACTCACATAATCCAATTTATCAAACGCTCACCCGAATCCATAACCCGTATTATTCGACAACGATCATTAAAAACGTCCAAAATATGGCAATTGAGGAAAACTACGAAATTTAATGGGTTTTCTGAAGAGAATGAAAGTTATCTATCGAAAAGAAAGCAGGAATGGCTTAATTCAAAGCGTGCTAGCCAGGACACGCAATTTGAATCGCAACAAAAGATAGACAAAAGCCATGCATTTACTCAATACTCAAGAGAGTTCTCAAATTAATTGGAAAAAAAACAATTTCCGTTTAAATATTGCTTCATAAAATCACTGGATATCATCGAAATTGGCAGTAGACCTTAATTTAAATTGATGTAGGTGTCTTCGGATGAAATGCTTAGCATCGAACTATTTTCTATTCATCCCGCTTAGAATATTTAACATACAGATACATACATCACTTTCAAAGAGATTTAACGAGAGTCGAAAATGGGAGAGAGGACGATGGAAGTATGTTTCGACACCCTTTGACGAGCAAAGGTTCCAGTAACCTCATCGCCACTGATTCGGCCGGGTTGTGTTCTTAATGTCGGATGGAGTTTGAACATCCGAGTGAACGATTCAGGAAGGTTTAAAAACGTTATCAAATTTTCTCCGCTTTGAAATTTCCGCTGGTATTTAATAGTAATTTTAAAGTATGGTATGTCTCAAGTCCGAGAATGTCTAAATAAAAATTTGACAATAAGTATTGCAGTTTCAGGTTTTGTTATGGTTGAAGGAACTCATAATAAAATAAAAATGTAAAACTTTCCTCAAAATAAATAATATTAATGTGTTAAGGTATTCATCTATTATGCATTAAAATACTTATTTTGCGGAAAATTTCTACATTTTAATTTTATTGTTAAAAATATTTCAGTCAAAAACGAAAACAGTCTTTCAATATCTGAAACTAAGAGTGCACAAAGGCCTATCAAGTTTATCCAGATTTTCCAGACCAATTTTCAAGACGGCTAATTATAAAATCATTGTAATGCATTTAAACATTTTATAATAGGTGTCCTCGAATTTTTTGTGTAGTAAACCACTTTGAAATAGTTGGTTTGCTATTGGAAATTTATGTTATATCAATATTTCCTGGCATAATAATAAGAAATTGTATTCGATGATCATAAGCCTTATCTAAAGCCTTAAAAAGCCTTAAACCTTAAGATCTAAAGCCTTAAAGACAGAGGAAAAGGAGACCCCATTATAGTAAAGACATTACGTCCTCATTAACTTGAAATTTAACTATTTAACAAGGATAATCACGAAAAGTAAAGATGGATAATATTAATCTGCATGTTGAAATGAAACCATACGGTTCGGCAGGTCTGGTTTTTTAGAGTGTATTAGCTGGGATTTATTTGCCACTTTAAAACCATGAACAATATTATTTTAAAATAACAATCATGTGTTAATTAAATACATAATATAGGAGTAAAATAATAATTCTTATCCAACCACCACTTAAACAAAAAGAAAAATCAATTGATTGATGCTTTCCTATAGAGAATTACAAGAGATCATTGTTGATTTTTTTTGCAATTATTTCGCTCTAATTACTAAAATTTATGTCAGAGAATGCAAATAGAAACGGCTACCAAAACACCCTCGCTCCAGTTCGCAATTTGCAAAAATATATTTTCGGAGAATTATCATATCAGTCTTTTCGAAGCTGATGTCGGTATTTAAAAAAGTACCACTTTGGTTAAATAACAATATTATTTCAGGCGTGTCTTTTCAAGTGGGGTAAACTCTAATAGCAGGCTATTCAGACCAGTAAGGATGGAAATGGACGGATAGAAGGAATGTGAAGCTAGGAAAAGCCCCAAAAATATATTTCAATTGGCAGTTAATTGAAAGTACAAAAAAGTCGGTTTTGAAACGGTTTTGTTCGCTGTAATTTGAAATATTTGCCTTGAAATATATTTATGGGTTTATTTAAAATTCCCCAAAAAAAGGAAAACTACTATCGCCCATTAAATTGTTATTTTTAATAATTTTATTTTTCAAAGATTACTACTCGCTACTCATGATTAACACCCGTAACTTTTGTAGTTACTCATGTAATCCTTTCTGGATATGTTTGGATTTTTCAACCCGCTCAGGTAAAACAAATATTTAGCAATAATAATTTACGAAAAGTGACTAAAAATAGTTCGAGCTCAGCTGTGTCTAATAGCTAACAAGCCGATTCAATATATATCAATTATGTAACCCAAAGGTAGACGAGACAAAATATGATGTATGTATTTCGACCCAATTTTGCCATTTTAAAAAACTGTACTTTAGCAAAAAGGGTTACCATGTTATTAAATTTTATCATACAACTATCATATAATTATAGGCCAACCAGGAGTAACGCAGTGCATGAAGGGCTCGAAGAGAAACTGCCGGCCTCGGGAAAAATAACCGTTTTAGTAACTCGATCATTCGAAGAGGGTGACAACAGCGACTTGCCTTATAAATGGTGTGAAATTACATCAACCTCCAAAGCAAAAAAAATTACCGCCCCCGGGTGGGCTCGAACCACCAACCTTTCGGTTAACAGCCGAACGCGCTAGCCGATTGCGCCACGGAGGCTCTTGAATTCGCATTGAAAATGGAGAAGTTTCAAAACTTGATTAAAAAGTTCTCAAATGAGTTCGGACGGAGTCCAATTTTCAACCATTCGATATTCTATTCGGAGACTATTCCACTTGAATCTCTCATAATCTCGTCCTATATGACAATACTTGTCACCGGGTTCCACTTAAATGCATTTGGCCATTACCTAGAGATTTCGCATTATCGTTTCCGTAACTCTTTACTGAAAAAACAAATATTCACTTGAGAATTCCCTTTAAAATAATGTTAAATGGTCTTCACTAAGTATGTACTCGGATACAGAGATTTATAGGTTCCTGAAACAAAGAATGAATTGTTCGTTCGGAGGCTTCCGCGGTGTGGATACGATGAATTCTGCATGTTATCCGGGTTTTCACAGCGTGATAAATTCTCTCCCTGTCCTCAACGTTTCCTCTCCAGCCCTGAAGTCTTACTGCGCTTTGGTCTCACCTAGGTTAAATGCTGTTTCTCACTCCGCAAAAGGTAAATGCAACACTAAAAAAATCGATGCAATTGAAAACATGTACTTCAGAGATAAGAGTCTGGAAACCGTTAACCCTAGACTATTGTATCCTCGAACTCTGAACTTCCCTGCTATTACTTTCATCCTGAGAAATTTTCCTTCAGTGGTTTCCCATAAGCCCACATCGCCTCATGTAGTCGTTTAGAATGGCTGTATGAATACATATTTCCATGAACTATTCATTGGATTCCATTATTTCTGGTCTTACTTTCTTCGATAAACAATTTTTCCGTTATCTCACATTTAAGTTTGAGAGATTCGAATATGCTTCAATTAATACCGAGGAGAAAGTATCAATTTGGGAAGGAGAAACTGTAGTGATATGCAGTGTTGGCGTCCTAATACCGAAGGAAATATTAGGAAAAATTGCAGACTGTGAATGCACGTATTATGGCCAGTGGACTCCGAGCGTTGCGAAATTGCATTGAAAGTGGTGACGAGCTGAAAGTTCTCAGGACCAAGTTTCTGCAAGTCTTGGCCCACGAATGGTCAACAAAGAACATTTTCTGAGTCTCTAGAACATTGCCCAAGGTGTTATCCTAAAAATTCTAGTATTTTGTATAATGTTTTATGCAGTTATTGCCGACAAAATTGGCTGGTGAGATGGACATTGCGTTCAATCAAAAGCAGAAAACAATATTCCCAACTTCCAGGTTGAAAAACGTATCAGCGAATATAGTCGAAAAAACGTTTATTTTATGTATCATACGCAGTCTTAGGACCGCAAAAGTAGGAAGTTAATCAATAAGGTTCCTGAGCACAATCCTCCCAGTTATGAGTCCTTTGTTTGATAACAAATAGAGAAGAACTAATGAAGATGTACTATGAAGATCCTTAGTATGACAGTATACTCACTATAAGATGGAAATATTTTTTAATAGACTTTGAGATATGGTAGTGGAAACCTAAAAGGAAGACATTCTTGGACCAAAGAACCCTATAGATGGGTCAAGGGTGCTGTTTCAGGCTGGTTAACCTATAGGTTTCATTGTAGATTTAGGAACTACAGGGGTTGAAGAGGATGGAGGGTGGATGCTAAGGTTATTTTTTAGAGCTGCTGCAAGGTATTCTTGGGCTTGATAGCCAGTGATAACGATGAATTTTGTAAGAGAGAGAGGAAGAGAGCAGTATTCCGACGTGCATTCATGCCCGCAGAAGAGGCATTTCCCTGCGGTTGTGACTCACATGGTCGCGAACCAACCTTATTAACTTATAGTAACATAAGTAGCAACAAAGACACTTTGTAATTCCACAAAAACTTATCACCAAACGGTCCTGGTTTCATCGCAGGGTGATATCATCAGGTGAGTTTTGCAGGATATGCTGTGCCATTGATGTCGTGATGATTTCGTCCTGCGATTAAACCCGTATCGTTTAATAATAAATTTATGTGGAATTGAAAATTATCTTTGATTCTATTTATGCTACAATGAAGCAGGTCCACAAAGTAACGCCAGAATCCATCTTATTGTGAACGTGAACTGCTTACGTAATCACTACTCGAACGGTAAACGGACCCGATTCCTGAAGAGAGAATGCCTATCTGGATAGTAGTGACAACGCGAATCCTGGTCCTAATCGATGAGACACAAAAGAGTATTTCTACCACCTCGCGTTTACATAGGTATCAAATTAAGAGGAGGTTCATGTGAACGATGTGTTTTTCTGCTCCACCTAACTCCATCCAGGAAACGCTGAGTAATGAACACGCGGTTAGAGAGCACTTAATTAAAGTTCAGTTCTTAATTACTAGTGGTATATTTAGACTAATAAAATTCTCCAATATCCACTCTACCAGCTATCTGGGAGGGACTGAAAGACAGAACCGATCAATTTACTAGGGCTAGAAGGATCCCAAGGTCGTTGTTTAGTAACTCGCAGCGGGCATATATTTCGGATTATTCCAATTGAGTATTTGTTCGAGTTGAGGTGGTACCAAACGACCTTGGTATTCAACGCATCCAAAATGCAAACATTCAAAAAGAGAAGAGTGTTCCGCCACCAGAAGAAGGTGAGAGAGAAAGAGCAGGTCCACGATACGACCGGTGACTCTCGATCACTTATACTTAAAGGTGTGGAGCATCGCTTCATACAGTAAGATTTGCAATATTTGCATTGTAACTTATTAGTAGGAAGGGCTGGGAGAGAATTGATGAGGACTTTTTGGAGGGAAGGAGTCGTGAATACAGGAAATATTTTGCATGGATGTATCGCTTTGGAAAGAAAGTCGTGAAGAATTCGGTTTATTGTTTTTGAGATCTGCTTGGTGATTTTAAAGAATACATCAGACAGGCTAAACAGTCTTTTTTGTTTCTTTGAGGTGGAAAAAACCTTTAAAAGTATTCATGAGAAACTCTACGCCAAAAATGTAGTTGATGCAAACAGAAATAATATGAAGAACATTTTTTGAGGGATTATTCGAGAGCAAAAGTCTGACAATCTTTTTGTTTAGGAGGGATCCAGGATACCAACGACGGAAACGAAAGAATGATATCTTCATTACCCTTAATTATGCATGTGTGATAAGTACTGTAGCCCCTGCTGCACGCCCTTATGGTGGCTTGTAGTGTATTTCGTACATGTGGATATTAGACATCTGTCTTTGAATACTTTGTTGATAGAATCAGATATATTGACAGTTTCTTTAGCCATGCATTGAGTAGGGAGAAGACAGTTTTGTGCGTGACGGATAGACATTGGTATAATTAGGAAATTTCGATTTATTAATGGGTTTTAATAGGTCCGGGGTAATGAATTTGATATTGTAGAGAAAGATGACAACGTATAGAAGTGTGGCATATATATAACGAGGAGATACTGGAAGCGAAGGAGACGGAGGTAGAAATGCTGAGCGGAGAAGTTAAAGATTGTCATGAATTTCGATAGTGGGTTCAGAGAATTAAAATATCATCAATGTACCTGAACCAAAAGGAGGACAGAGTTATATGGAAATATAGATAGAACAATATATATACAGAAAAATATCCTTCTAGGAGGACAGAGAAAAACTGCTCATTTGGAACTGAAAATACTGCTCTGGACACGACACTCAATTAAAAGGAATTGATGGAGAAGATTAATACTTTTCTATGCTCTCTCTCGTGGCCAACCGGAATTTCGAATGATAGTGGTGTATATAGAGGTATAGCCATATCCTGTACATACTTATTTCTGGTTTCTTCGAATAGTGACCTATTTAGAGGCGCGTTGAGGTTGGAGAGGCAGCCGGCCAACATCGGAGGTTTTACAGTTTACATATACGTAAAAAGGATTTTGACAAATTTTTTTCCAAAACAACATGTCGATACAGCCGAATTACGTTCATTCACCATTAAAAGATGCTAATTATAAACAGGCAATGGAGATAAACGATCTCGTGCTTTCCCGGCGTATTTGGTAATTTACTTCTTCTCGGGTAACAGTTACCCGATTGGAGACCCGAGAGGAACTCCAAGGCAATGGAGAGCTTACATTTTTACTCATGGTCAAATGTTATTTGTTTGGTGCTTAAAAACGTAAAAATGTCTACAGACGTAAACTGTCTCAGGGAGCTTCTAGAATCACCTGTTTCTCCCTGATGTGAACATTAATTTGACTGAAATAGAAAATTTCAGTGTGTACTCGATAAAACGCGTGTTCACTGGCTTCGGGAATCTTCCATCACACATGCTTGAGGAATGGAAGGACCTCTTGACCACATTGCTCTCTGCACCTAGGCAAGATGGCCTCCAGACATGGGACGGAATTGTGGAAACGATTTTTTGTCTCACAGTTTGTTAGTTTTTCCAACCACGATTTACAGAAAAACATTGGGCGGAAAATCCCTCCCTTAAAAAAAAAGGGGCGACCGCAATGTTGCACCCAGTGCAATTTTACTAATCCTTCCCCGCACTTCCCCATCTTTCAAAGAGGAAGGCTGTACGGAGGTCTCCTCTCCCTCATTGGAGGGGACAAGCCACGTGCCAATTCAAGTTGTACCCCCCTCTTTCCCCCACACAATATAATCCTCCTCTCCTGCACATAAGGTGCCGTCCGCCAATGCGATTTTAGATAAAATGATTGTTTAAATTTTTAAAAATTTTAAAAACCATGACTTAAAAGCATGAACTGAGTGAAAAGCATCTCTCCTATCTCATTTCATTTCATACTGAATATGAAATGAAATAATTTCTCCTATCCTCTTACAAGAGGTCGTGGTAGCCCAGTAGGTAGAGTGCTTGGCTACTGACCGGGGGACCAGGGTTCGAGACCCGGTGACGACTCCGAACAACTGCAGCTAAACCCAAGCTGAGTGATTTTTCGGGTACCATATCTTCGAGGGAAACCACAGGCGGGACAGGGAAAGGAGCTGATGCCCCTCTACCCTGATGTGTGTGAATTTCCACACGCCCCGTGGGCTTAAAACTAGGTGAGTTCTAACCTCACTTAACACACCGACATTCGGGTTGAAATACTGTGTTTATCGTCTTACAGGTTTATAACCCCCATTCAGATCCATAACACATTGTCCTGTAAATTTGATTATGAATTTTAATAATTCTGTAAAATTTAAAAGGAAAAACATAGGGTGCATGTAATACATAATTGATGAGTGAATAGTTCACCCGAATCACTGGCAATTTTGCTCTATTGCAAATGATATGAACTCCATCGGGCGTTTTTTCAACGACAGCACCTCCCTACACTTCCTACTATTATCGATTGAATGCGCCCCACCATTATTTTACAGTGCAGGAGACGTGCGTAGCTGGGTCACCATTTAGTTGCTGCGGATTCACGCAAACCCATGAGGAAGCAGGATGTTGTGCTGATGTATCGGAAAACGTTCTCGTACAGTGATTACGAAATACGTTATGCATACTATACCGCACTCGGACATCCGTTTTCACAACTGGATATTGGATTTCTTAACCTTTTGGGAGACGTATATCCCTAGGAAAATATATATGTTCTGCACGGTTCTGAGGCTGAGTAGAAATGCCATGACCTCTCGAAAACCTTTAGGACAAATGACGGGGCAAAAGGTACCGAGTCACAGTGACCACCGACGAATTTTCATGGAATTCAATATATTAGAAATCGCTAGCACGTCACTATATGTTTATTTTAATTCATTATTATTAATTTAATTTACTTGTCAGGAGATAAATAATGTATAATATATCTAATATCCATCATTTTAGATTTTCTGAGCTGTGGATCCAAACAATGTTCAATTCGGAGAAACTGTTATTCCCCTCCATCGACAGCGATAAGTAATAGCTACCGAGAGACCGTTAATTAACAAATATAAGGAGAACTTGGGATCAAATTATTTCTGTGTGCATGTAAATTGGTGGGAGAAATGAATTATTCGATCACAGAGAAAACCCAATTTTATTTTGCTCCCTCTTCAGAAAAATCCACGAAATATTGCGTGCATCAAAATTCCATGATAGTACAACAGTGCCTATTTTAAATAGCTTCACCTGGTTTAGGGCATTTTTGAAGGATTTTAATTATACCTGCTATATCAATGTTAGTAAAAAATGTTACATCATGATTATAAATCACCTACAGTTTTTAATAGTGGTTATTTTTAGCCATAATTATATACTAAAGCTGGTCGTAATTTTTATTACAAGGATTTCGACGCTTGACGACAGTTAAAAAGCACGAATAAACAAGCGAGTCCCTAAGGAGCCCAAAATATGTATGGAGTCGCATTTGGCCACACATTCGGAGAGAAAATATTTACAGCAGCCGCGTTGGCGAAGGACTGAATATGTGTCTAAGGGCATCATCATATTTTCGCCTACTCTTCGAGAGAGAGAGAGAGAGAGAGGCGGGAGTTTCGTTCCAACACTCGTGCTCCGAACCATCCCTTTGTGGGGGAAGACTGAAATGGCGCCATTCTCTTCCTCAATTGCCCCCGGCGCCGCGCCCGACGCCGAGTATAAGCGTCGAGATCTCTCTCCCTCCCTCCCTCTCTCTCTCTCTCTCTCCCTCCCTCCTCGGTCGCCTCAGAAATCACACGCACACTTGCGCCGCCATACCGGTTCGTTTGGAGTCACCGCGAGAGGAAAACAAATCCCTCCCGCCGCCCCAGCCACCATCAGAACCCTCCCTCTCTCTCTCCCTCTCTCTTTCACAAACACACACAAACACGCCCCCACCTCCACCACCTCCGCGCCCTCATTCCGGACTCCTTAACAAACGCGTATCCTCCCCTCCTCTCTTCTCCATCCCAAACGCCCTCCCAGACTAATCCAGCTTCACACCCACCCCCTGCTCCCGTCCCAGTCCCTCGCAATCACCAAGACCCACCCACACACGCTTCCCCCCCCCTCTCCCCCCAATCCACGGGCCCACCTGACTCCTAACCCTCGCCAAGCCTCTGCTCACACTCCACTCCTCCCGTTGCGGCATCTCCCGAAAGCTCCACTTCTCCCTCCCCCTCCCCGCTCCCCT
>WURS02063714.1:0-10610 GCA_011762765.2 Rhinocypha anisoptera | reverse complement strand
GAGGAGGGTGTCTCGTTCGATGCCCGCGCGGGCGAATGTGTTCGTCGCGCCAGTCTCCTCTCATTGTGAGCCGCACACGACCCAGTGAGCAATATGACCACGGCCGCCGCTCCGGGGGAACGCATGATCGCGTGCGTGTGTCCGCGCGCTTGTGAGATTGCGCAGGAGTGCGCACGTGTGTGCGTGAACGCCGGTGTAGGCCGAATGTCACGCTGAAGATCGAAGGCGACAATGGAGCCAAAAAAAATCCAAATGCGTGCTGGCAAAAAAAAAAGATTCGTGAGGGAAGAGGAAGATGATGGGACGAGAGAAAGAGTTGGAAACGGATGAATCGAGGGGGTGTGAAGGATGCTGGGATGGTCTGAAATGTTTATAGGGTTGAGAGAGCACGTGGGTCCCTCACGACAAGGTCGAAGTTTGCCAAGGGAACCCTTCCTCCCCAAAATCAAATACTAGCAATTTTTGTTTTCACTTCCTTTCGGATGCCGCCCACATACCGATATTTTTTAGTTGCGAAAACTTTTGCACGTGTGTATATGCAGGAATGTCTAAAAAAAAAGAAAGTCCCTAATAAGAGCAATATACACGTAAATATTAGATTAAGTGAACATGGGGACGGAAAAAAGCGACAAAAATGCTTTTAAATTTTCGGTGCTGCTATCACCATTTTCGTCAGAGAAACAGCCCCTCAGTTGGCCGATTCCATCTGCAGGAGGTGAAAACCCCACTGAATATTTAAATAGCGAAAACAAAAAACTAATGCTAGAAGGGAAATAAGCACATAAAATGACGAACGAAAAATGTTCCTATATATATATATACACTGTATTTATATGAATAAATGGTAATCTGCCAGTTACGGTAGGTTTTCATGAGACTTAGGTTAGATTTTTTCTCTACAACTTAACTTAATACCTCTTCAAATCTACGTAATTCCAACGGCCATTCTATCCAAAATACCTTTCTTCTTCCTACCCTTACCTCGCTTACCCAATACTCTACACTCTATCAAAATCTTTAACAACCCATTGCTTCTGAGTACCCCTACCACCATTCCTGTCTTCTTTGGTATTTACGCCGAAATCCCAAAATTTTTTAATTTTTTTTTAAATTTACGCTCCCCTCCTACCGTTCTTAGCACCGATACGCACAGTGAATCAAAATTACATACACGTATAAACTAGTTCAAATCTTTTCAAAACAAGAAAATACTCCTTATCACCAATGAAACTTCATCAATAAAGATACAGCGAAATAACAAAAATCATACATGCAATGTAGTGGAGCAACCTCAGCAAAACAAATGGAATCCCTTTTTAGACGCCAAACTCGAGGGTGTGACCCACGAGAGCTCGCGGTAGTCCCTCCGAAGAAATTTAATTCCGGCGATGAATCACATAAATCGCATACTTCAGCTCATCCCACGTAGCACTATGAAGTTCTATGACCTCTAACGTTCCGCAGAAGTGGTGCATACGGCATAGCACTTCCTCATTAGTTTTTCTCTTTTCTCACCTCACCTTCTCCACCTTTCGTCAAATCCACACACCCACATATTAGTAATTAATACATCAGTAATATGAAATTAATCAATCAGTAATATATAATTAATAAACATCAGTTCTAGTATTTTCATCAATTGGAACAGAATTTTTGAACCTTTTCTATTTATTTCCTATTCAAAAATACAAAATAAGGTTATAGATGGCAGTGATCATTAATGTGGGTTTCGCTCGCTTTGCCGAATCCGCCACAGCGTCAAATGTACATTTCAGAACATCAAGTCCTATAATTTGAGCCCTTTTAGAACTCAAATGCATTGAGGGAATTGTTGCCAAACATAAAAAATGGGCAACTTCACGTGGTTTCGGCTGCCATAGAGTGACATTTATTTTTTCGGACATTTTTCGAAATTAGAAATCAAGAACATTCATCTGAGCTGTTGTATAACTCAATCGCAAATAATCTGATGATTTTATTGAACTTTTAAGATAAAATCAACGTCATGTGAATTCGGCCGCCAAATTTAATTCTATTTCTAACTGTCTAATTTAATTCTATTATCTTACTTAAAATCATTTTTTCAACTGATTTATGGAAAGTAGAGCTCAGACCTTTCGTTTGAACCCTTATACAACTCTTTTAAATGAAACCATCTTTGGACAGTAGTGCATCATTCGACATCCCCTTCCTTATTTTTATTATTTGTGTATTGCATTTCCATCATTTGGGTGTTATTTATGTATGAAGAATGTGTGCTGGGAGTATGATATATATATATATGATGGGTTCGTGAAGAATATAATAGAAAGAAAAATAGAGGGGAGGGCCCCTCGAGAAAGGCCGAGGTGGCATATATATAGGGAAAATTATTAGAGACGTTAGAAGGAAGACCTACCAAGGAGTAAGAGAGAAGGATGGAGGGCTGCAGTCAACCAATCTTTGGATTGAATTACTGATGATGATGATATATATATATACACACATACATTCAAATAATAGGAAATAAGGAAAGGTAAAAACATAAAAGGACGAACACAAAATGTGGTAGAAAATATTTTATGGAACCCGCTAAATTCATATGAGAAAAAGTTCTGTCCTCAGCCGGGACTCAAACACCGGACTTCACCGACGCCCCAATTAACGTCATCCCTTGGCGGCCGAAGCCACTGGCAAAAGCTGAAAAAGCATATTCGCCCGACAAAAACGTGTGTGCGGTGAGAGTTCACGGAGGTGTAATTGGTTAAAGCACTCCTTGACCGCCAATGGGGGAAGTCCGGTTTTCGAGTCCCGGCTGACGACAAAATACCTTCTCATATGAATTTGTCGGTTTCTATAAAATATTTTCCACCACACTTTGTGTTTCTCCTTTTATGTGTTCCCTTTTATTTATTATTATTTGAATGTGTATTTTCGCCATATGGCGGTTGTTTCTGTAGGGTCGTGTGCGTAATTATATATATATATAGTTTATTTAATACATACATGACGAATGACGACTAATCTCTCACCTCTCCCTTCTCCTTGAAAACAGAACCAAGCAAAAAATTATTGTAATTGACGAAAGTCTGACTAATTTAACGGTCTGTGGCCTTCGAATAACTCATCTGCCAAGGCCGGTGTTCATTCACAGAACTTTCCATTTTTATTGAGTTTATTTTTTCTGGAGAGAGGGGAGAAGGAGAAGGTAGCGAGGGAAAGGTAATGGCTACACCGTTGCGATCACATGTATGCATTTAGATCCCGAAAAATAAAGAGAGATAAAAAAATGCAGTGAGCATAGCGTGCCTGCTTAAAATTCAAAGCCATTTTACATCCCAGCCAATGCGGCAGTAGGCAGACCGATAAGGAACACGGTGGAGGGGGGGGGGATGCGATAATACTCAAGTAGGAGATGGAGGAGGAGAGACAGGGGCGGGAGGAAGGACAGAGAGAGGGAGAGAGTTAGGCTGGGGAATGAATGAATAAATAGACGAAAAAGGCGGAGGACAAAGGAGATGGGGAAAGGGTTGCTTCGACAGTGATGGCAATGTTTAGGAGTCCATGTTGCCCAGAAGGGATATATGTATGTATAGGTGCACGAAGATGTAAAGAATGAGGTTCAAGGTCGAATAGGGCGCAGAACAGTGATGATTCCCAAAACGTCCGCATGGCACTGGCTCTGGAGAAGAATCGGGAGGATGTAACGGGATAGGAACACTCCGATTCGACTAAAAAAATTCCAGATTTCACCGGGAGACCACGAGTATATTATCTTTTCCGTTATGGATTTAATTCCGGAAGCGTACCCGAATTATTAACCCCAACATTGAGCCAACTTTCACCTGTGACTGGTATCAAGGATGCCTACTGTTAATGACACAGAATTATGCGCCATTACCCCCGTGCATATTATTGCATTTTCCTCTTTGAATGTAACAATGGCGTTGTCGAAAGGAAAATTTTAATGTGGTGAACGGCATAGAGTTAATCGACGCGAAAGAATTAAATCCCGCCAGTAGGTAATTGTGCTTTCTTTCGCGAAATTGCGAACGCATAATTGAATGGAGTCCATTGGCGTACGCACAGAGAGTTTCAAAACGCAACAACATTTTGAACATGGGGACAATGATAATAGCGTCCGCGACAATGCCTTTCGGCATAAACCATTCAGTCATTCGTACACCATCAATCGTTTGTGCGACAGAAACTGAGCTCATTTACACAATTTAAAGTCTTTCGACCTTAGACTTTGAAGTTGAATTCGGGAGAGAGGTTGAGATGGGCGGATACAAACGTCAGCGGTCGAAATGAGATCGCTCTCGACCAAGGGTTGCAGGAAGTATACTTCCGATTGGTTAAACTGCCCTCGCTGCGTTCTGCACGCAACTCCCAACCGCTGCCCCAAAGATTGGCCCTGCCATCCCTCGGAGATAACCATTGGTAAATATTATCGCATTTCGATCACCACTCGCGTCTCTCCTCAACTAGAGAAACGCACCTGCAACCTGACGGAAGTTTTTCGATTTCCCGGCCGTCCATAAATGACGCCGCGCCGTTTTTCGGTCATACCCAACCAATTATCTCATTCCGCCGCTCTGGAGCGGGAGGAGGGGGGGGGGGGGTCTTCCCTAAAATGACGTCATGTTACTGTCACAGATCTCCTTAATACTTTTGAAGGGATCCCCTCTGCGTGACGGTTGAAATTCGCTTGATTCCCTTTGGGGGTATCAGGTTTGTTGTCAGACATTTTCGTGCCACTCGCTGGCAGAAAACAAGCACACAATATTTTCCCAATGGGAGTGAAATTTTTGGAACGGAAGGGTGAATAAAAAGTTTTAACCCCTCTCCGCAGTAACAGACTGATTGTCACGTCTGTTATGCCAATTCTGGTATGTCTTCAACGACAGGGGCGGTTAGTACGATAGGATGGATCAGTTATTTAATAATCAGCGCAGTCGTGCCTACCGGGACAACAAGGCTAGTCAAAACACTCAAGACGATATACTATCTGTCCTCAAATGAGAGAAGTTCGTGGCAACCTTGCTGATCGGAGGTTCATCTCTGGCGACCTTCAGCTGACCGCCGGTTCTTTGTGTACATAACATCATAAATTATAACTTTTCAACAATACCAAGCTATTCATAAGAGTATTTGGTCAACTACTGCAACATAACTAATTGGAGAGACTGAGAGGCTTTTAAAGATGAAATCCAAATATATTTATGTGTAGAATTTCGGGAAAAAAGACCCAAAAATGGTCACACGACACAGTCTCAGGCAAAACTTTGTAGAAATTCACCATGCAGGGGAGAAAAACTACTTTCCTGTTTCCACATGAATATTTATTTAGAACGACCCTGGTTTCTTAGAAGTGCTATATCATCAGGTGGATCATATAGCACTGCTAGCACCTGTTGATGTAGCACTGCTATGAAACAATGGTTTTTTTAAATAAATATTCATGTGGCAAGAGCATGTACTCCCCCCTCACGAAAAAATATATACCTCTAATATCAGGATTACGTAGTAATAGACCAAAGAAAACAATAAGTTTCCACTGTACAATTCTGTTTCATCAAATGAATATCGTAGAAAAATTTTATGAAGTGTAGCGATTACACCTAATTCTGAACACCATTAGAGTGATCACGCCACACTGTTTTGAACAAGGACGAAAGTCTAAAGCACGTGAATGTATATATACATATATGTATGTATGTATATATATATATATATATATATAATTCAATACGAGAATGTTATAATAGTGTAAGTAATTACACAAAAATTTAAAAATTTGAGACAAAGTTGAGACCTTGAGAAAAAATCGTATGTAATCAGAGAGACACTACAAAGGTGTTAACTGAACGAGAGCATGTGAGGAAGATTTCACAGGTTTGTCAAGAAATTGTTTCAATTCAATATGTTGCTACCGTTTAGAAACAGTGCTTCCGTCATATTCGGACTTTGTGCATATGAAACAACACACTCCTTGGAGAACGAAGGTTGATACTGGAGTTAATTATCCGTGTAAATCATTATAAAAGGGAAGTTAGCCTTTTCTTAGAAAGAATAGGACTTTTATTAGAGGCATGCCTCCTTACTCTATATTACCTATTACTACGAAGTAACAACATTATCGTGAACGCAAGGCCAATATTGGTCAGAATTCCCTAAGGGGACATCAGTATTGCAAGAAAACTAGTCGGCAATGAAGTGTACCAAATGGTGGCCAAAGAGGCACTTTGCTTTCCACAAAACATTTCAACAAACGAGCATAAATATATTTCTATAGTATCTACAAATATTAAAATCCAGAAAGAGTTCAGATATATTAAATGCATACTTAAGTCAGTAAGCAATTTCATCAGCTTCATACACCGCACAACCTTATCCACGGTTCTTCCTGAAAAGAAGAGTTAAAATATGAAAAAAGGAGAAAAGTAACAGAAATGGAAGAAAAAATTAATTATATTTAAAAAATGTCATTAATGCCATACGCTAATGGTAAAGATAAATATTTGCAAAACAGATTATCCTCCAGGAATGGAAATATATCATTGGTGATTGTAATTCGTACAACCACGAAATTTGTATAATTATAACTTAATTATAAACAAAAAAACACATTTAAATACGGTAAATTAACTTTCAATATATCACTAAATTAAGGATAGCATATTATATAAAAACTTTTGCGTATTTTTATACGCTAGCACACATTCTGACTGTTTATTCATTTATATTTCCAACACAGACACCTCCCATCAATGCCACCGTTACCATGCGGCAACGTAACAAACTTTCAAGCTCATTAAAGCGATGATGTTTTCTGGGAAATCCAAAAAAATATTTTAAGCGTTCCAAATATTTGGAAACACGATCCTTGTACTTAATAAAAACACTTTCGAAGAAATATGATCGCAAATACCCTATAATTGTTGAGCGGGAAATGTGTTCGGTCTGCCCTAAAAGCTTACTGGTTGTATTTGCGCAATGCTATATCCAATTAGTCCCTTGAGGTATTACAGGGCCATTAAGAGAAACTTGACTCTGTATAATCTTCAAAAGCACACATCCCGCAGTGTTTGGAAAAGCCGGTAAGTCATGAAGCTGCCAGGGGCTAGATAAAATTGCTGAAGGAGCCTTATGCGGAAGAGGATGGAACGAAGTGAGACAAAAACTGAATTAATGAGCCGCTGCACGGGGATTCTCCACGGCAGCTAACTATCATGGTGACATAATCGGAAAAATATGGTTACAAAAGATCGCTACTTTTCCCAGCCTATGCCTATTATCAACTGAATTTTAAATCTTTTAGATGAGAGCTTTCTTGTAACTTTCTAGTGGTAAATAATATACCAAGAGCATACGAGTGCTGCTTTCTAGTAAAGAAAGTGGCCTTGAAATTCACTCTATCAATGTATATAATCATTAATTTTTAATTTGGCATTCCATGTAAGTTTCAAAGTCACATAAGAACAGTTATCAAACCTAATAAAGTAGTATGAGTTGAGATTATGTGGCGTATATGACATAAAGATATGGACATTAAGGCATGAATTAACATAATTTTAAGAATCCTTTTCGGACTTAATCATCGTAGAAAAAAATTGATTTCAAAGAAAGTCCATTCCTAATATTATATAAACTTTATTAATTCGATTTTTTATTTGGTGTTTCTTCTACTGTTATAATGCATAGATTTACTTCATAACCTCTAGGTACAACCATCAGTAATTCTGTCTACTTTCAAGTTCACCATAAACTTCGGCATTATTTTCTGAGACTGAGTTAGGCGTATTATGAAAGTACAATATATGAGTAGATCTACATTTACGAGGCTTTATTGAGGAGAAATAGTAACAGTAATAATACTTCAAAGGTCGTTCTCTAGAGAGCTTACGCTTCCATACATATATTTATACATATATATATATATATATATAGAAGATATGATAGATGAAGGAACTATAGTTACACTGAGAAACGACTCACATTTAATTGTCCTAATTTTCGATGTCAACCGTCTGGACCATCGTAGACTCTACTACGTATGCTAGACAGTTAACACCGAAAATTTGGACAAGTAAGTGTGTGTCTTTTCTCAGTGTATCTATATTTCCTTCATCTATCCTCAAGAGATTATATATATAAATATACATATATATATATCGTATATGTTACTTCTCGGCTACAGAAAGATATGTGATTTTGTTGTCTCGAGGGATTTGGCGAATTACAACTACAATTATTCCATTGCCGACGTTTCGATTTATTTATAAATCATCATCAGGGCTGATGGATGGGCCGGACGTATACACGAACATATAATTGTAGTTGTAATTGGCCAAATCCCTCGAGACAACAAAATCACATATATAACTATATATATATTTATTGTTTTACGCTCCAAAACAACCCTACCTTGTAGAGGTGGGAGTGGCTTCAAAAACCAAATCAGTATTCATGGTTGAATACGCTTCACCACAAGAATTTCTTTAATGAACAGGAAGTTCACCTCACAGTTACGGCGCGTCAAAGTTATTCCCACCACGATGAAATCAATGGATTTTCAATGTTCATCTTGAGGTGGAGCATACACACGCATTATGTGGTAAATGGTTTTTATAAGGCGAAAGGCGATACAATTTTCACCCTTGCACGCCACGGATGATATTCAACAACCACAGCACTTAACCCTCACCTTAATGTGCTATTCGTCGAAGTATTAAGCACCTCATTTCTGATTTCCATGCAACACCTAGACACCGGAATGCCATATAAATATAATAATTGTATCCTCCTTCCCTCCACAGATCGCTACTGCTACGGATGATGCCTGTTCAGAGGGAAGAGAGGACTTTTGTTACGCCTACGGCCGCGCGATGTTTTTCCCTACATGTGTACGAGGTAAACTACTGAGGTGTGAGGTGGAGGAGTATGGCAAAGAGGAATGGAGGCAGAGGAGTAGAATTAGGATACTGTGTAAGCTTTGGAGGCAATTGGAACCAAAAACACCCTCCCTTCCTCCGAACTCCTTGATTTATTTCCTTTGGTTTATAAACTTACCAAGGAGATTCAGAAATTGGCGATACGGAGCACCTTCATGAAAACCCAACACTTGTTACTATGCCTCATCTTGAGTACGCTTCGAGTGTGTGGGTATCCCATGAGGCAGGATCAGTCTTGGAATGAGATCGAGTGCAACGTAGAGCAGCTAGATTTGCGAAATAGGTATTTTTATGATCAACGTAGCAGTGTAACGACACTATTAGAGGAGTGAGGTTGGGAGCCACTCGTTGATCGTAGACTAAAATATAGGTTAGAGAAGTATTGCAGACCCCGTCATTCTGCGGTAGATGAAATGACGAACGTAAAATCAGAGGGATAGATAGTAAAACGTACATATTTAAAATGTCATTTGCCCCCCGCACCATCAAAGATCAGAATCAACTAGATCCTAGGGATCGTTAGGAAATGGAGTGTATATACTTTCTAGTTATTTTGCATGTATACTAATCATTGGTAGTTTAAAATTGCTCCCGCACGTTGTGAACAACGTTTCGCATGCAAGTAGTTTCCTTCTGTATGAATAATTTCTAATTTTTGCATGTGGGAGTGCATGTATGGTGGTGGCTCACCCACTGCTACACGCCCTTGCGGCGGCTTGCAGGGTAATACGTGGAGGTGGAAGAAAACCTCGGGTCGAACAGGGCTTCAAAGGAAGAGAAAAAAGTATGCAAAGAAAGAGAGAATCATGTTGAAGAAGGGCCACACGCAGATGTTTATGTACACATGATCGACCAATCCCGTTCTCGTATGGCAGGGAGAGGCTAGGGAATCTAGACGAGTGGCTTGGGATGAAGGTAGGTAGGTAGGTAGATAGACAGAGAAAGAGAGAGGACGGGCGAAGAAATTGTACGGAGGTGAGGATGGATGAGAAAAGGAAAAGAGAAAAAAATGAACGCGAGGGGGGTGGTTGGGGGTGTGTGGGAAGGGTAGAGAAGAAAGAGGGGAAAAAAGTGCCACGGTGAAAGTACTCAATGGGTCATAAATCAAAAGAGGCGTGAAGCGGAATATCGGATGGACTAGATAGAATCACGACGGGGAGGGGAGTGGTGCGGGTGGAGGTGGCGGATGGTTGCGGCGGCGGCTATGAGAAAAGAAAGGATGGAGGGCTGCAGTCAACCAATCTTCGGATGGAAGTACTGATGATGATGATATATATAGTATATACTCGCGAAATACTCAGATGAACACTAGTATATGATGAACGAACACAGAACAATGAAACATAGACACGAATAAATAAAAGACGGAACACTCACATATTTGAATTTTCGGCGAATAGCTCTTCACCAGTGAAGGAGTAAGAAAAATGTAATTACAGTGAAACTTTTCATAAGCACAACTTGTAGGAACCACGACGTTTTTCCGGATAAGACAGGTTTTCGCTTAATACAGGTACTGTTTAAAACAAGTTTCACTGTATATATATATATATGCACACACATATTCCGTATATCTTTTATATCTCCCCTGTGTTCATCCTGGGTACATTCCCGCCGCATCTCCTCTCTCTCCTCTCTATCCTCTTTCTCCTCTTTTTTTTCTTCTATTTATTT
>WURS02063703.1:0-10610 GCA_011762765.2 Rhinocypha anisoptera | reverse complement strand
AGAAAAACAAAGGGAGACGCGCCGTAATGCACGGCGGATAACAGGCGACGCCTTTTGCCACGGCGACGGCGTGCTGTGAGCGAAACGAGAGTGCGCGTTTCGCGTGTAAGAGTATACGTACTACTGCCTGCCCCTTTCCGAGGAGCAGAAGACTCGCGCTTTCTCCCGGGTTGAAATTCACCGTTAACGTCGAGGGAAATGCAATACGCACGTGCGGTGCGGGAGCCGTGGTCGCTCCTTTTTATCTCCTCCTAACTTGCGGCGTCGAAAAAACAAAAATGCGAAACTGGGACCAGACTACGACCCTGTGGAACACGTTGGTGCTGTTCCTTTGCTCGAAAGTTTGACTTGGAAAATGTTGAGTAAATGATTGATGCAATTTTCCACAAGAAATATATTTATTTTACAACATAGGTTTCGATGCTACAGTATCATCATCAGTCAATGAAATGGTAAAATACACTCATATATATATATATATATGTTCACATGTTCACATATATTTGTGTGTGTAATTTACCATTTCATTGCCTGATGAATACGCTGTAGCATCAAAACCTAGGTTGTAATAAATATATTTCTTGTGGAAAATTGCATCAATCATTTACTCAGCATGTTAAAATTCCACCACATCACGCCTGAAGCTTCGGTCTTTGTTGGAAAATGTTAACAATCTCGTTTCCCGAGCGATATAATCCTCCGTCGCGTGTGCCGGTCGGAGTACATTGGATACCTTATTTTTTTTAAATCTACTACATTTTGAGTTTATTTTTATGCCATTACCATCCACTTTAATAAATTATCATATACCCCAGCTGCTTCCAATTACGCCAATAATGAGAGAGATCAGTCAAATGAAACTAAAGTCGATCGGGAAAATTTCGCGTTGAAGGATGTTGCCATTAAATACCCCTCATCCAAATTTGTACAATGATACCTCGGCTAACGAAGATAATTCGTTCCGGAAACATGTATTTTTTATCCGAAATCTTCGTTATCAGATACGTGATCCGTAAGGTATCTACAGAAAATCGTTTAAATCGTCCTATATACTGACCGTAATTTAAAGATATGTTGTTATAGAATAGTTGTAATCACATTATAATAAAAGGACATAAACTCACCGAAGGCTGAAATAAATAACTTCGAAAATTCGGCTCCCTAAGCGGCTGCGTTATATAAGCGTGCGCATCCACTTTCGTTAGCCAAAACGGAAAAACAGCGACAAATATCTTCTTTAGCAGAAAAATTCGTTAGGCGAGGTATCACTTTACAGTCACAAGTATAAAGAGAGATCAGTTTCAGCATATGGTGTTATTCTCATAGAAATAGTGATTAATAAACTATTCCCTAGTCAGACATGACCGACTGCCACGTAAACCCCAAGTTTAGGTTCCATCGCAACCCTCCCTTCTTCCCCGTTTGATTCGAAATCTCTTAGTTTTTTTATGCAGCTCTTCCGTCTCCCATCTCTCTTTATGTTGGCTACGTCTCTGTCCCTCGACCTTCCTCCCAGGGACTTTCCCTTCCATTGTGCCATGACGACTCTCGACAAATTCGGAACAAACGACGACCTGAGGATGGGATACTGAAGGACGGGACACTTCATCATCCACTCTGGGCTCGAACTTCATATAATTACGAAAACAAAATGACTCAATAAAGTTACATGTCTAAAGAAAACACGGAATAAAAATTTGACACCTATCGTAAAAGCAAAAAAATCTCCATATATTTTTTATTTTACGCAGTCTACAATGTTATGGCAATTGCTTAACTTTTAGTAGAATTATGTAAGCATCCAGTTGTCAAAATATCTTAGTTCAAGTGAAAATGCTCACCGAGTTTATATAAAAAGGAAAATACGCATACTAAAAACAAAGAAGCTTGTAAAACTCATATACCTACATATAATCATTATTAGCCTAGGCAGTCATGCATACTGAGGCACACGGTTAATTTTATTAGGTATTAAATTTTTATTTGAATATATTTTATCTTGCTAACCTTGTTTTCTCTCTGAGGAAGCCGTGGAAAATGTATTCACACGTGAATTGTCTGAACTCCAAACTAGAGCACTGCAATTCCGAGTTTCCCTTCGGATCTCGAGATGGGCCAGCGTCGTCTTGGCACCGTCGTATATGTATTCTGAAACTTTTAACACGTTGGCGAATATAGAGTGCGTAAATTATGTATTCTGTGGCTCCCCTCCCCACCGGACAACACACCCTCTTTCCATTGGTGCTCTCCTTAGAAAATACTGGCAGCGACCGGAAAATTATCCACCTGTTATTATTTCACGGTATCATTTTTTTGTTTATTTTCCTCGTTTCGCCTTAGCAAACGGAAAGCTGCCCAAGCCACCTGAGGTGAACGGCTGAGCAAATATCCACTCGGGGTTTCGGCTTTCCATTTCTGCGGCCTAATGCGAGAGCGTCAACTCCTGGCCCAGAACTCCTATCCCACTTACTTTGGCTGGATGCCTGGCGACCCTTAGTAGGAGTCAGATTAGGATGGGATTGGGACTACTTTCATTCTGACCACCATCATTTGAGCGGCCACATGCGTCCTTTGGGCGTGGTCGATACTTCCTCCTCGAGTGGGAGGAGAAGGAGAGAGGTCTGGGGGATGGAGGACCAGAGCCCCGCCTATATATGCGTGCGTCCAGTTCAGCCGGGAATGAGATATGAAAAATCACAATCTCTGAAATAGTGGATGTCGGCGAGGGCCCGGGTATAGGATTGATCCTTGGTAGGAGCACTTACATTTTCGCTGGGTGAAAGGGGGGGGGGGGCTTAACACAGGCACGTATGAGACAGAAGACCTTGGACGCTGAAGCTATGCCGCAAGAATTATTCCGTACCCATTCCGAATTAACATCTGGTTCGGCATAGCCATCAATTGACCTTCGATAGAAATAGTTCCTCATCCAAAGTAAACTGTTTCGGATTGCACTGTTTCCTTGAGAGCTGACCTCAAAGTGATTTTCAAAAACCAAATTTGAAGGGAAAGTTCCTTTAATCTAAAACTACTAACTCCGTCCTTGTCTGATCAGAAAATTCGAACGTCTATTTGATGGAGTCTATATGAATTTTTTTAGAAAAATATTTCACCACTGCCTACGTGTTACAGGTTGTTGTTACTATGCTTTCGCTTTTATTATTACTTAAACGTTTAACACTGAAGCGTTTTCATGGAAATGAGCAACTGTACCCGCGGGATTAAACAAATTCTTTCGAAAATGTCAACATCTTTATCCACCCGATTATATCTGTAAAATTCAGATCCAAATGTTAATAGTATAATGTTGAATAATAATTCATTGATTGTCCTAAAAAGTAAAAAAAAAACGAGGCTATAGATTCCTGAATCACACATGCCTTTTGTTTTCAGGCACTCGTGGGGTCTTCTCCAAATTTTTAACGAAAGTATTGTTGACCACGTTCTTATTTGTTAGTCGTGTGATAAGATCTCGTTAAACAGAATTTAAAAAAATAATAATTTAACTGAACAAAAATGTTTTGAACAAACAGGAAAAATAATAAAGAGAGTCATACATGGTCTGCTTAGCGATAGCATGACTGAAATACGGAACAATGCTCACCTAAAACTACATCAATCCCACATTGCCGGCCTTCGGTGGCGGCGGGGTAACGTCCTCTACCGCCAATCCGGTGGTCGCGGGTTCGAATCCCGACTAGGTGGATTTTTCACTCTCCACCTAGGGCATGGTTGTGTGTTTAGTCCTTGTTGTTGAAAAACTGTTATAGTGCCAACTGTAATTGGCCTATTAGTGTTGTTTGTGGGCGAATGAAAATAAATAAATATTAACGAAATTTGACCGGGATGTAGGAGATGATAAAATAGACTTCCGGGTTCGCATGAGTATTACTCTATGCTCCAAGAAAAAGCGATGACGATGAAGAGTGAAAGTTTTTTTTTCGCAATATTCAGGAAGCGAGCATTAAGAGCGACAGACATTATTTTCGTTTACTTGTTCACCGGGATTCAATGTTCAATTCGACAAGGGTTTTCCGCAAAACTTTAAAAGTCTCATTCCTACCGAACTCTCTGCTGGTGATCCAACGAAAGGGGTATCCGCGTACACACAACGTTCCACCCGCTGGATCCGTTTAAGCCGCCTGGATACCGCGACGCATCGTTTTTCATCGGGCGAATCCATCAAACTTTCCCAACTAGCCCCCGTCACCCTCCCGAGAAAACGCCATTTCCGCGAGCGTAAAACAAAGGGGAAATAAATCAGGAAGACTGGAAGGAAGCTATAGGGACACAAGAGAGAGGAAAGTCCAGGAGCATGTGACCGTGACGTCATTTTCTCAGCGAGAGCCACATCGAGTCGGAATCTCATGTGGGAAGGGGAGGAGGACCATTGAGTGATAAGCCTCTGGGCGATGAAGATAGTTTTCTCGGCTGGGGACGCACAGATATTAAAATACTTATTTACAGCCATGATTGCAATGACGGAGTGGAAAAAGAAAGACAAAGAGCGAGCGATTATAGACAGGTGAGCGAGGGAGGAAGGGTGGGGGGGGGGGGAATGGAAATTACCGTATGAGAATTAAATGGGAATTCGAAAAAGTAAAAAAGTCAATTGCGCAGTGCGATGCGTGTACATAGGTGTCACTCATTCTCCTCGATGTCCTTACATAAGGTCAGGGTGCTGACTCGACGAAAAACAAACCAAGACGGAGGAAAAGACAGCGGAGACATACGCCATCCATAAGTTTGCTCATTTTTTTCAGGCTGGAGGGCATTGTTTCGTTCGGCGCGACAGATTGAGCAAATATAAAAAAAAGAGGCGGCAGTTGTCTGGGCTCGTGTCAACACAGATGCACATTTTAAGGGGGTAAGCGGAAGTTGAGGGGCCTGCCTTCGGTTCTCACAACAGACAGTTATTCCGCGGAGGGGATGAATCTCTTTATTAGCCCGCGAATGTTCACTATATCTTGGAAAAATATTAATAGAAAAATAGGTAAAAATTTCTTATTCCAGAAGCATGATCAGCAGGTGATAGGGGAAGCAAAAGATGTGGACTATAAGTACCGTCACAAGCTAGAGAGCCTAAAAATCCGACTGAAACGTTCAAATAGAGAAGGTTTAAAAACTATAAGTGAGCTAGCTTTTTAAATCATATTTGATGTAAGTAATTCTCTAAGATTCTAAGACGCGGATATTCTTAGAAGAAAGACTTGAAGCCTGGAATCCTAGAAGGTTGGACAATGACCAAGGACGTAAACCAGAAGTGACGTCATGAACGGTAGAATGTTTTTTCAGGGAGACGTTTAAGAGCTATTGTTTGCTTTGCAGCCGACTGAACTGCATTCTAATCGAAAGTCTAACATGATAGACAAACTAAAAAGACTACTCAAGATTTAGTTCAGAATTCCCATAAAACGGGAGGTATAAACATATGACGTTAGCTTCATCTCACGAGACTTCAACACCTGAATCGCTCTTTGGGTTGAGATCACATAGGCTAAAAACACAGTTTGTATTGCATTCAATCATATTCAAGACATGGTGTAATAATACAGTCATTTTTTTCATAAAAATCCATGGCACTCAACAGAGAATTAGGAGACATTCATTTAGGCAAGGTGCCTTTCATAAGAAACTTTTACTTTTGTGCTTAAACAGTATCTAGGGGCCAAACTGATACTAAATTATAATTAAGATGGCATGATAAATCGTTGTCTTATTTTCTTTGGTTTTTACTTCGATAGTTAGTATATCAAATTCTTCTCAACGCCTCGGAGTCTGATAAATTTCCTATTTGCAATTATTATAAATAGTAAATTAAAAAATAAGTATTTAAACAATAATTTAATTCCGGCGTTTTCATTTAGAGAGTATCTTAACGCTCGGTATATTTAGAGATTCATTGTAATCGCAACACCTCACGAAGGAAATAAACACAATAAAGTATTAATTAATTTTATTTGCTCGGAGTTATTTAAACCATGAGTCATTAATAATCCACTTTCAAGGAAAAACCGTAACCTACGCATGATTTTTACTCTTGACTAAATCTGTAGAAACGTTACAGAAATGATTGGGCACTAAAGAAATTTATGCAACCGAATGATTCAATAGATTTCAGTTGAAAGAGCGTGGATAAATAGATTCATTACACCTAAAAACGTTAAACGTCATAAACATCAGATTACGGATGAAGGATTTGTAAGGAATTGGATAGAGTATTTTTCTTCCATGGGACCCACGCAGGAATTTCACTTGACGGGAAGGTAAAAGCAAAGGATAACCACAAATAATAAAAAAACATCAAAAAAAGGCACGCTTGGAAAAAAAGACTTTAATCAAGAGCAGCTTGTTCCAGGATCAAATGGCTTCCCTAAGGAAGTCCCGGGGCATCTTTTTGTTTCCACCGTCTCAAAACTCACCTGATTTCGACCACTTAAAATTGGCGGCGAGGGTGGTCGAAACCGAATAATGGAGCCAGTGCCCTGCAACTTAATCGGGTTGACAGGTGTAAACCCGCACGCCTTCCGTGTGCTTCGTCGGGGGCGATTGGCAGGTGAAAGGGGTGTACGGGCACGATTCAGCCTACTATGTCAACTTTAAGTGCCTGTCGCCATTAGGGTAAAATTCCGGAAGAATTTTCAGGATATTCCACGAACACAGGAGAAGGATTTGGGGACGTCATGTCACCCTAAAGGATGGATGGATAACGGCCTGGAGCAGTTTAACCACTGGAAAAAATCAACCAAGACCTACTTGGGTCAGTTTCTCAAAACTGTGGGGAGTGATCGACGAGTTTTAAGAGTTCATCGAGCCAACGAAGACACTACTAAAACACATGAGAAAGTTTTTTAAATTCTTAGAGGGTTTAATCGTGTCGATGCTTATGGACCCCATTACGCTTTTGCTGAACGAAGAATCTACATATTTCGTAATGAATGAAATATTGTTGTTAGTTTTTGTTAAAAACTCAATACATTGGTCTAAAGATCTGGAAAATTCTTCTGTGACATTCGATGAACTAATAGTTTAGCTATAATTATTTCCATTTAATGGATAATAACACGGCTTGGAAAGTTACCTGTCTAAACCGTAGAAGACGTAGGCTTTTTCCTAATCCTTGGATATTATTACTATTATATTAATGAATCACCTTTAATTCATTACGGAAAGTTCCTAATCGTTACCTATACATGACAAATTTCTTACGACGAACGGATATAATGATTATCAACCCTTACTTCTGATGTTGCCGTTATTTTGAGGCAAAATGATCACGATGTACTATTACAACATCTTAGAAAGATATAAGTTACGATTGTTATTCCAGTAGCAATATTCAATGAACACTGTTAAACTGGCATGCAATACACCACTCAGCTCAGTAAAAAAATTATTTACGACAGAAAAATCTTCCTGATTATAATGGCGTCTTAAAGTCAGGGATTCAAATTCAACATTTAATTCTTAGTCAACATATTGTTTTCATGTCCCATGCTTGCCAATGACTTGCTTTTGCAAACAAACGATTTTGAAACAAGAGATTTGGCAAAAAACGATCCCAAGGAGGACGGAGAGACAATTCACAAAAACATAGA
This sequence comes from Rhinocypha anisoptera, assembly GCA_011762765.2. NCBI lineage: Eukaryota > Metazoa > Arthropoda > Insecta > Odonata > Chlorocyphidae > Rhinocypha > Rhinocypha anisoptera. Next base: position 3,012 of record WURS02063703.1, on the reverse strand, counting down.
GCGGCCTTACGGTCGCACCATGCAAGAAAAAAACACCTTCGTGCGTCACGAGGACATGTCAGCTTCGCACAATGGTTGAGAAGTGGCCGAGCATCTGCATACGTGCGTGCATACTTTCTTGCTAGGGGGTTGGAGAGTAAATGGCACAGCAGGTTGGCACCAACGTCGGCTGCCGATGGGGAACTTATGATTCGCCATCTTTCTCACCGATGGCTTCTTCGCCCTGTGCCTAAACAAAAGCTCAGCTCACACTCCATCGCCACTAAATTCGTCGCCATAATCAGTTCTGAGTCCTGGGAGTTAGTGACCAACGGTGGGCAGGACAAGAGTCACGCAACCCTGAATTCCGGCGACCAGCACAAGACAGTTAATTACAATGGGGCATAAATTTATATAAATATCACCCGCCGAATTCTGATGCATATGCAAATGTGGAAGAACAAGAACAACGGGGGTGACTAGTGTTTCAAAAAATATTTGGTGTGTTGCTGGGAAAAAAATTTAAACCTATGTTCACAATGGTCACAGATATCTGGAAATTTTGGTCAAAATGTTGGTTTCGCGCGACAAGAAGCATCTATCACACATATATTTCCGTCCTCATTCGAAGAATCTACTACGATTTAAAATTCAAATGATCATTTAATTAGCAAATTCCTTGAAACCACAGACGAGATGGCTACCTTACTCTCCCTCCTCAGTTGAAACATAGGAATGTAGAAGGATCCAATTATATAGCATCATAAGTAACAAGAAGAAGGAGACATTGGAAGCACGTTTCCAAATTAAGTAATTTCACATACTTGAATTCGTCAATTACGAAGAAGAACAAAGTAATTTACCACTCCTGGGATATTTATCAATGGCACCAATTTTCGACAAACTGCAAATCTGAAGATTGTTTAGTGCGTTTCTTTTTGTACGATACAAGATGAATGGAATTTTACTATGTTTAGTTGATTTTGGCTGCTTAGAATGACAAGATTGCACATAGTGACGCAGTGATGAAATTGGAAGTAGCACAAGAAATTATTTTAAAATAAATATTTTCATCATTGAAGGCTGTGTATTAATCAACACCTATAACAACTAGTTCGAGAATAATAGTGTGTGTCGGGGATTATCTCTTTTAGAACCGTCTATCGCTTCGGGGAGAATATCAAACAACGCAAAACGGTGCAACAAGGCAAATGCACTTGAACTTGTAGCCATAACCGTTAAGGGACTGATCTTGGCTCAAAAGTAAGAATAAAAAACAAAAACGCAGGAGAATCCCTCTTATTGTTGTGAATTAAATGGTGAAATACTTTCCTTGGTGAACACTTGAACTGTAGAAAGCACCAAGAAAACTCGATAACGAGGTCACTAGCCAGAATGCACCCATGGACAAGACTATTTTAATTATCGAAAATCAATGTATCACACCAATGCGACATTATTACAATTAAGATTATGATACAAGATTAAATATATCAGCGTGGTAAAGTCAAAGTATGAGTTGATAAGGTTGCTGGAATGATAAACTTTAACGGGAGACTTTCAAAGAGGAAGCGATGAATGCATAATATCCCGAATTTTATTTTATTTGTCTAATATTTTTTTTGTATTTCCCTTAGGTTTTTCCTCTGAGATATTTTTTGTCCATTTTGAAATTAGAAAGTATAACCCAGAAGCGGCTTTGGAGCAAAAAAGTTCCGAATTCCCACGGACGGGGAAGATGTGAAAGTGATATTCCGCCGACGCGAATTACGGAAACTCACTAAAGCGTTTCCACCGAGATCCTTACAAAGATGTAACGTCGTCGACGATAGACCCTCGTGTGATTCGTATCGAGGTGACTTAATGATATCAATGGCTTCTTTTCCTTGTTCCTCTCCTTCGGTAGCATCCCCTTTTCACCCCCGAAGCTCTCCCGTGCCTCAGGAGAGGATCTCGTCAAGGGAATTGAGCCAATGGGATTCCAGCCGCGTGCCAAATGGGCCAATGGGAACGAAACGGTGTCAAATCCGATTTCGACCGCCCTCGGAAAGAGACACGAATGACATTTTCTTAAGACGAACGTTGGACTAGCAGTCTCAAATACCGCCCTTTTGTTTTCCTGGTTTAAATCAATGTTTTTCGCTTGGGAGAAACTACGAATTCATGGAAAAGTACGTTTCGATGGTTTCTACAATAAGATAGCAATTTTGCTTCTTCTGACTTTTTATGACACAATTAAAATGCTCATACGTATTCTGAACTCTTTTTCGTTAGATCATCCTTTTATGATGTTATTAAAACTAAATATTTGAATGATCAATTTAATTTCTTTTACTAGGGGCTGTCATGTAATTCTATAGTAACAAATATCCTAATATGGATTATATAGGTACGGTTGAACTCACCGAGCTCTAAGATGAGTACAATTTACATATTAAGAGCTGCGGGAGAGGGAGGCAGTCTCTTTTCGTATGTCAACTGCATTTACCAACGGAGTTCCGATGTCCAGAAAATCGTACTGTTGGGGTTATTGAGTTCGATTTTCCCCGAAGGTATCACCACTTGGGGTTTCGCCTAAAATAAATGGTTTCGACAGATTGAGACCACCACGCGTCACCACCATACCTCCACACCATGTTATTACGTCACCGCATGCCTTGTCATTGCAATTACTAATGAATTTCCATCCATCCTTTCGTTTCCTCTTTTCAACGTTGTTCCAACCTATCACCATATTTTTCTTTTTTCTTCGAGGCTTTGAAGTCTCCTGCAGTTCTTTCCTTCTATAGTCCCTTTCCTTAACAATTACCCCTTCACGTGTGTCCAATTAGCTATCCTCATCTTCTTGTTCCCATGACCTTTCCTTTTCACTAAATCTCCAAAGTGCTTCCACAACAATCTTCCACGCGAGCTACCCATTTAATTTTCAGCACCCTTAAATGAATTTTTACCATCTTTAACGTAAATAAAAGAACGCGACGGGAGGGGGGGGAGAGCGGCGTGCACTTGCAGCAGCGCCGGTGTAAGGTTAAC
>WURS02063692.1:0-10610 GCA_011762765.2 Rhinocypha anisoptera | reverse complement strand
ATCTCCCTCCCCCCCTCTCTCCCTCCATCCCTCTCTCCCTCCATCCCTCTCTCCCTCCCTCCCTCTCTCCCTCCCTCCCTCTCTCCCTCCCTCCTTCTTTCCCTCCCTCTCTATTCTTTTGTCCATCTCTCTCCCTCCCTCCTTCTTCCCCTCCCTCCCACACTCTCCCTCCGACCCTCTCCCTCCCTCCTTCTCTCCCTCTCTCCCTCCCTCCCCACCAGGGTCTCTCCACGGCGCATGCTCCGCCTTGACGCAGGTGACACCCGTCATCGATCCAGTGCATTATTCTTGGATCGAGTCTTGTGTGGTAGCATCGTGCGGGATACGAGGGAAAAGACAGGGTGGAGCGGGTGCGCGAGAGGGCGAGCGAGCGAGCGAGCGTGAGAGCGTGAGAGCGTGCGGCGAGGGTGGAGACAAATCAATAGGAAATGGGGAACGATTCGAGTAAAGGCGAATCTAAGCTAACGTTAACGAACAAAGCCGTCAAGCCCCTGAAGGGAAACGGGAAACAAGGTAACCTTTTTCTTTTTTACTCCACTGCCCCTTCTCTCTCTCTTCTCTCTCTCCCCCATCACTCCTTTAAACCACTCTTCACCCCCCTATCTCACTTCCTCCGATCTATCCCTGGCCCATCTTCTGCACCAGATCAGTTCCTCTCTCTCGTTGACGGGCTAAAGCATGTCCTTCAAAACGGGCAAATGTTTTCGTGCCCCGCTGTGTTGCCATCAACTTTTAGATTCCTATTTCTCACAATTTTTGCGCACCATTCGCCGACAGCACAGTCGAACTCGTCGGATCGCACAATTAATTTCTCTTTTTTTTTTGGTCCTCTTGCTTGTTCTACTTCCTCTACTTTTACCTGTTAAAAGCATGCATTTTATTTAAAATGCTTCACTCCGAAAGTGATTTTTTCCGTCAGAAATAACTATAATAAAGAATTTATACCATAACAATTTTACGATTATTAACGACAGAAAAATTCCCTCGTATATGTTGAGGATATAGGTACCCCTTTGGATTATTCCGTTTTAGGGGTTACCGATTCCACCATCTTACGTACGCAAAATAAAATTGTGAATTTTATTTTGAGTTTTTACATAAATTACATGAACATTTTCTTTAATGCTGATATGGTGATGATGATGATGATGAAGGGTAATCGACCGGATAAAGTAGGTTTTTGATGAGTCTGAGTCTAGGTTGGCCGCATAAAATATAACTATAATCCCTATTAAAATCTGCGTACTTCCTATCCCCGATCATTCTTCCCAACATCCCTATTCTCTCTTCCTACTCCTACCCCACTAAAGCAACATTCTACCCTCTATTACGACCTTCAACAACCCATTGTCTCTTGTGTACCCCTTCCATCCACATTTTCTGTCTTTTTTGGATCTCCCGCAGCAAGCGCCTCTCCTCCCCTAATACCATTCTCAAAACTTCTTCATTCGTTTTCCTCTATGTCCACTTCACCTTCTCCATCCGTCGCCAATCCCACATCTCAAAAGCCACTAATGTATGCTAATTATCCTTCCTCATGGACCAGGTTTCGGATCCATATAATTCCAGGCTCCATATTAGGTTTTTTTACTAATCTTTTGTTTTAAATCTTTATTTAGGGTCCCTCTCATTGACTCTTTCCTTTTCGCAAAGGCCCCCTTTGCACATGCAATTCTTCGTCTAATATCCATGACACTAAGTACATTTTCCTCTATGATGCTTCCAAAATAATTAAAATTTTCTACCTGTTCTAATGTATTCCCTTCTAGCTTGATATTCAGCCTAGCTTTCCTTCTTCTTGAATTCTGGTATAGTGCTTTACAAATATATAAATAAAAAAATAAGACACGATAAAAATAATAGATCATCACAAATAAATTTCATTCATTTAAAAAAAATTAATTTGATAACAAATTCCTCAGTAGAAAATGACCATTTTCTTACATCTCTACAAAATGTTACTTCAGTCCTTGTATTAGCAGTAAATTCGGGTGACGGACAATATATTTTGGGCCCAAGGAATAAATAGCTCTGCCGGAAAATTTCTGTTTTTTGGTCTAGGAATGACTATATTATGATCACTGAGTGATTCATGCACCCCCTGGTCTTCTCCTATCACCGCCGCGATTGTAAAAAATCCTAAGGACCTTGTAGACAAAAGAAGGCCTCAAAAGTTAAAATTTTCATAATATTGAAAAGAGGGGAGATGTGCAATGTATTTAATGCCCCTAGCAGAAACCTAATTACCTATTTCTGGGCTATCAGCATAGGTTGAATATTGTTATGTATGCCCCCCCCTTGCACGCAATTCCATATTCTAGTCATGAATTAACTATAGCATAGTATACCATCCTGAGAACAGACTCTGGGAAAATATATTTCAACAGGTAAAATTTTCTAATTAATGAAACCAACTCCGATTTTATTATCATATATGTTAATTAGTCAAGGAAATGCACACAAATTTTCAAAAATGATATATAATGCGAAATTGGTACGAAGGTTTTCGCGGCGTCGTCCATGTGCTCTCGGCTAGCAGGATGGCTAGCGAAACTGTTGTCACCACAAGTCAACAAACGCGGACGCAGAACCCGATAATGCCGAGAGCACTTGGACGACGCCGCGAAAACCTTCGTACCAGTATCTTTTAGTGTTTTTATTTCTAAGCAAGTGCTGTGCGAAAAATACTGAACGGAATACTGAATTAAAATAGACGGTGAATTGAATATTTCGCGATATCTCTGAGGAAGGAATACTTAAAATATAATAATTATATACCTTTATAATAATTTATACCTATCCAATTAAAATTCCTTTACACCTTGGTAGTTCTTTTGTAGAATTAGTAGAATTTGCCCTCGACCTTACCCCTGTGGAGTCTCTACTTCGATTTTTCCACCTTTCACATTACTTGCGAATTCATTATGGCTCATGGTATGTCCGATGTATTTGGCTATTCTTTTTCTCTTCGCTCTCTACATGAATTATCTTCCTCCGCCAATTAGCGAACTCTTTACTCGTTTCCCTCCCTAGTTTCTCACCTGATCTTTTGAATCCGTCTATATAACTCCAAGCTCTACACCAGTGGTTCAAAAAAGTGGACGCTTCCGCCCTTTTGGGGGCTTTGCTTTATAGCCTAGGGAGGCGAAAAAAAAGCAAGAAGGGTGACGGGGGAGGGGGCGCAAGAAGCAGGGTCCTGGCCGGGCAGAAGGTCAGGGATAGTTTTATGGTAACAATGGGGGCAGTGGCCTGACAATTTTTGGAAAACACCGCTTTAAATGGACTAATCAGGAAATTATATTTCTCAAACAATAAAAAAATAAGTTGGCTCTGCAACGCGCATTTAAGATTTAACTAACTATTGCTCAAAGCAGAGGGAAGTATCTGTTGTTATTTTTGAGCAAATTAAGAGATTAAAACAAAAATAACTGCACCCTTTTGTTTTACAATATTAATTACAATTCCAATTACAGTCTTGTGTGTTACAGTAATTAATTAATTAAATAATCACACTGGATATTTGAACTCGTTAGCCAAAAGCATTAGTGTTATATTTATAATATTTCCTCTCTTCTATCGTTGATGTTTCAGTAACTAATATCGCTTTTTGGGATAGGTGTAAAATGAATGTAATTACTCCTACAAAAATGCAAAACGGTGGTTCGTCATAGTAGGCGCCATTGGGGAGGTCCTTTAGTATAGGGGGGTTACGATCACGGTGGGGAGTGAGGGGAGGGGGGGAAGGACAGTGGTTCGGAAAAGTTTGGGAAATACTGCTCTACACGAACTTTTTAAATAATTGCTTCCTTGTTTGTAGGGCTTTCTTCCTTGAGTAAAATTTGTCTCCTCACAATGAAAACCTTCTAATCTTAAACTAAGATACACTCGTATATTTCCGCCGAACTTCTCCGTCGTTCCTCAATTTTTTCTTCGTCCAAAGTGGTTCTCCGACGGGTTTTATTCAGTTGTTATTTCCATTTTCCGATTGGTTATTCCTGAGAGTACTTTTGATGCAAGCTGTTCGTTCGATGCTACTCACAACACTCCGCCCTCGCTTTATTCTGACTCTCAATCCAACCACTATTTACGAAGTCTCTGGCATCTGCCAATTAAATAGCAATCCTCAACAAACAACTATGAACAAGATGTATTTGGCATTAACTTTTAAAAAAAATGCCTTTTTAAGTCTCTCCGTTCTATTGTCTATCTCATTGATTTCACGTTCATGATCAATCCTACCGTAGTGAGACCGGGTTTATAATATGTTTAAAAGCCTCGGAAAAGAGCTTACCTCGACTTTACAAGGTAAATTTAACCTATGATCAACTAGTTACTCGCATCCTTAATTTTCCAACAACTTCGTTGACCATAAAAATTTTTCACATACCTACTGCTCTAAGTTGCATTCAATTCTATTCTATAATCAAGCATACATCTTGAGTACCCAACTTTTTATTAGCTATTCCGAAAATTCTTCGAATGTGTTTTCCACAGAAAAGGTAGTTATCGTTATAACCAAATATTTAACTGAATCTAATTTATTTTTTTTCCTGTGTGCTGTAAATTGTATAGAGTGGATTGCTCTTCCTACAAAAATTCATTGAAACACACTTAAAGTTTAATTCTAGCTTCCATGTCTCGAACCAATTTTGAATCGTATTTAGTAGGGCAGAGCAGGTAGTGATTCCCTCCCATCGTATTCCATGGGTATTGGCCCTCAGTACAATTCTTTAATATGTAATTTCCATCTTTTCCCTGTCTTCCTCTTCAATCGGTGCATTCTTATTTGTATCCATGCTGATATTATACTTTGATTACTGTCCTCTTCCCGAAATGCCTCTTCGCAGCTCGTTTTGACCTTACATTTCTGACAGCATTTGTAGTTGCTTTCATGCATGTTTATTGTGAGCAACCTAACATTGCTCAGCATGATGTGGATGAGAATTTGCCATTTTATTTTGCAAGCGAGTGGCTTAATTTTGAGTGTAATGTATGACTCCTAACATTTGCATGTTGGAGTGCATGTGAAGGTTTAGTGGTGGCTCACCCCATGCCACACGCCTTTGCGGCGGTAATACGTAGAAGCAGCCTACATGGTGTCTCGGTGGTTCCATTTTTCACATCCTCATGTTTTTGCATCGGCTTTCCAGCGATTCCTACCCGACCTTCTTTTACTCCCCTATGCTTCTCAATGTCCAGTACTTGATTTATTCACCCTCATTTCTTGGTTTCTCCTATTTCCTACTTTTCTTTTGTCCTTTCACTATGCATTGGTTTCTGAGAGCTTATCTTTGTTGGCACCTTTGGCACTAGGAGAACATTGTGCTAGCGTCGCGCTAAAGAGGCAAAGAGACAGTGAAAATTAGGTCGGATTAAAAGAATCGAATTTGGGAGCCATGAGAAGAGTGAAGATGAGGCCAAAGTAGAAGATGGGGATGACATTTAGACTACTCTAGACAGGAATGATGGAAAATAGAATGAATGGACATACATCTAATGTAGAGTAACCAGGGGTACATAAAAAAAGGAACTCTGCATGTAATTCTCAAAAAAAAAAGAATTTCAATAAAGAAGCTCCTCCATCACCCCTGAGAGGGGGTGGGTGTTGGAGCATTTTTTTAGTAGACCCATGAGTGCTTGTAAATTGTGAATGAAGTGGTGGTACTATTTTTGTTTGTGGGGTGCATCGACAGCTATGGTCGCTTAACACATATACATTTCGTCACTTGGTATTCCTGTGGTTCAGTTTCAACACTTCATTGTTGTCGCATTATGGATTTCGATTTGCAGGAGGTCAAAGCCTAAAACAGCTTGCTTGTGCTGGTATTTAAAGATGGAGACATTTGGTGCTTGACATTTATACACTGTATGTGGCCGTAATATTTTCCTTGCGATGAAAAATTACCCAGTCGAAGAAAGCAAGAAATTCGGTCTCGGATTGGGGTCGAGTTTCTAACAAAGAATGCCATTTATTTTAAGAAGCAAGAATACATTCATAATGTCCAGTTGAAGATATCATCAGTTATTCTTCCGGAGCAACCTCGTACATCTTCCATCTCGGTATGTGGGGCACTATTTTCTCATCTGAGAACTTGTTCTTTCACAAAAGAGCATACTTTTTTTCACCACATCTCTCTTAAGGATATCATTTTATGCTAAAAAATTATTTCCTTACTAGTTGACTCCCCTCGAATTACAACAAATACATTTGCATGTACGTAATGACCTGCGAGGTGCGGCAAAGGGTGTGGCAGGGGGTGTGTCCACACCAAGAATGAATTATTACGAGCATACTTATATATATATAATTATTTATACGAAACAGTCTCAGGCAGAACTTTGTGGAAATCCATCGTGCAGGGTGAAGAAATAATTATGCTATTCCACATGCATTCCGCATTTGGCACGACCATGGTATCATAACCTAGCTACAATCAGTCATGTCATGAATCTGATGACGTATCTAGGTTGTGAAACCATAGTCGCGCCAAATAAAAATGCATGTGTGGAAATTGCTGCGTTGTTTTTGCCCTGAATACTCGTAATTATTTAGTATCAAAGCCCATTAAACGCAAAAAAGCCAATAACTTATTAATATTTTACACTCGGAGGATCAATATTATATCGATAATTATAGGAATTGTTCAAACTCGAGCACTAGCCCACGAACTAAGCCATCTACTAGTCCCCCCTTCGAGATTACGGCCACATCTATTATGTTCTCCAACCGTATTTCGACTGAATTAATCACCGAATTGAGAACATGTTTAATATTTCACCTCATTAGGTTGGGAATAGTGTGGTCATAGTATTTCGTTGATAATTATTTTTAAGACTAGTTACAGAAAAGGAATTAGGAGTGGAAAAACATTAGTAAATACTGAAATGGGGATCGGTAAATTTAATTTATGAGTACTGTTTTATCATTCATGCCGCTTGAAAGTGTTTTATGATTTTGGTCGTGCCGCGATATAAAAATTTACGTTAATCGTGACTATCTGAGATTAAATACCTCGAATTGGATTTACTACCAGTTGATATTAATATCAACGTAAGTATTCAGGTGCCGATCTATCGCTGGAATTGATCTTTGACGCGAAGATCGTATTTTGGAAATTCTTGAAAAACATCCGTCAGCAACAACAGAATTTGTGTAGATACTGAATTTTTTTTCCTTTCAGCAATGGATTATTATTTACTTCACCCGTATTTTAAAGTGATTATGCCTACATCATTCTTATCTACAGCTACTCAGGGAACGGTTTTTTTCCAAACGAGATGGACTTTCGGTAGTAATTTTATCGTCCTCAGGAGGCTTGAATTGGAAGCAGATTGTTTATATGGCATATCTGATAAGATAGCCGATAGTGTCAGCTCACATCCCATGTCAATTTGATTATAATTCCTTGATAAAAATCTTCTGATTTTCAATTGAACCGTAGTAGAAGTAATTCGTTTATACACTACTCTGTGGTAGAATATTTCAAATAGGCGAAGGCCTGATTATAAAAAAGGAAGTAAAAGATATATAAAAACTTAATTTCTTCCTTCAAAGTCAATCTGGATTTTTTGTTTCAATTTTCTTCTTTGGAATTATATTTTATTTGTGTTTTATGTTCTGACTCCTTAAATGCTCTCCATTATATCTTCTCTATTTTCCCATCTCATCCCATAGTCTAAGAAATTCAGACGCTTCTCCTCATGCTTAGTAAGAAGAATATAAAAATTCAATTAATCTGGCTGCCAGTACACGTGGGAATAGCAGGGAATGAATCAGCTGACGCCTTGGAAGGGAGGCATTAAACGAACCGGAGCCCAGAAGAGCACTTGTCCCTGGCGAGGACATAAAGGGTATGCTACAGAGTATAGCCCTGGAGCCATGGAAGGAACAGTGGCGGACACTAATAATAAACTTCGTACCGTGAAGCCCGTAATAACGGCTCGGACCTCATCCGTCGAGGACAACCGCAGGGAAGAAGTAGCTGTCGCACGTGTGAGAATAGGACACAGTGTACTGCCTCACTCCTACCTATTCGCGGAGGAAAAGATACCACCTCGCTGTGAAGAGTGCGATTGTCCATTGAGCATTCGTCACCTCCCGACGGAATGCCTTAGATAACCAGGCAGCACGGGAACAATTCTGTGTAAAAGGGGGTCTGGAGTCCATACTAGGAGACCATTCCGAAAATTTAAACCGCCTGCTTGATTTCGTGAGAAAAACCGGGCTATTTATGATAAATTACGAATTTATCTTTTTATCTTTATTTATTTGAATAATTAACTTTGGCAGTGGTGACAAAATGTCCCTAGCCATCGAAGCACCCTAAAAAAACTTGAACACTACTGCTACTATAATATTTCTGTTCACAATTTAGGTGAGTTAATTTTTAACGTTTCCGCCCACTTGACGAACCTCACGAGTTCATTATCTCGGGGTCAATCTGAACCTACCTGCTCCTCCCTCATCGCCAGGGTGATAAAAAGTTTTCTCCTATTACTAGCTGAATGAAAATTACAATGAGTGATGGCTCATTCGTCCTTCCAGCTTTGCGCGCTTGCGAAACTTCACGAAATTGTAAAATAAACTCGAGCAGTTAAAAACCGTGACCTCCCACTCTTCGACTGGGCATTCATCGAATATTTCGTACTCCTACTCTTCCGGAGTTGAACCCGTCGACCCAGGATAATTAGTGGTTCGCCCTTGTCTCCGGTGTCCGCCGTCCTCGGGCGCCCTCGGGGGCGGGGTGAGGGGGTGCCTCATCCCATCCGAGTAATCCACTTTACTTTGATCGCCATCCGGGTTCCCCTGTGGCCTTGGGCCCCGCCTCTCTCCATGGCCGGAAAGTATCCCCTTGTAATCGCCTCTCTCAGTTGGCATGCCATTCTTTGGAAGGATGTCCCTACCGACGGCCTTCCGCCACTCTTCCTTCGCTCTCGGTGAGCATGTGACCCGCTACCCTAAGCACACCTGACGAAGACGATTAATTTTCCCCCTCCAGTCGGCTCTTTCGATTCGTTGCCGAATGTAAAATGACCAGGAAGCACCACTAGGCATCCCGGTTTTCGCGAGAGCTGGCTGGAGAGGGAAGGAAGCGGAAGTACGAGTATAAGATCCGAGCTCAATTATGTAAACAGCTCCGCCCGGTGAACCTCTTCTTTTCATGTCAGCCTTGTGAACTCCACACTCGGATCTTAGAACGCGCAAACGGAATAACAGATGCTCCCTGCGAGAAGATATTGAATTTAGCGATTTGTCACAGGACAATCAAATTTCAATTGTGAAAATTAAGGTTTTCTTAACGTTTTCTCATTTCAATCATCTTTCTCCCTCTTCTCCCAGGTTCAGTTAGTACGTAAGTGCATGTTGAAACCCTAAAAATTTATCCAAAGTTAAACGTTAAAGTTACAGTTTAATTTATTTTGGTATTTGGTGATTCATGGAAAATTTCAAAATTATATTTGGTGTGCTTAAAGAGTTTTAATTATTTCGAATGGTGTGCTTGGTTAGTTTTCCTCGAGTTAAAAATTTCTCGGGATTTTGGAATTATAACTACAATGAGGCAAGAAAAATATTAAAATTCCACCTCGGAATATTAATTTAATAATATTTTTTATTTAAATTTAATGTATTACTTTTAAAACATTAATGGTGTTAATGAATGTTGGTGGGAAGAATTACTTATTTCCCTTTAATAATTATATGATAAGTTCGCTGTAATCATAATAGATTTGTTGTCACTTTCTTTGCAATTCCTCGAGATTTCCAAGGATATTTATTTCTCAAAATTCTGTCATCAAAATTTTGTTTACATTAAGTATTTAACTAAGATTTACTTACGTTTACATAAGGCGATATTGCCCAAAGGTCGCTTGTTCAAATACCGCCTGCGGAATGGATGTTGTTTTATTTTAAAAGCGCTTTTTCTATTATTTGAAGAGGTGCGAAATTACCATAACCGTCGAAGCACCCTAATAACAAAAATACTACTTGAATTGTCCACACAGGCGCATCCTGATAGGTAGACAAACACATATTACGGACATATTACGTAATAGATTCAAACGCGTAAAATTCTCATGCACGGAAGAAAAATCGAGACTGAATATAAACGAGTATCATTTCCGCATATATTTTAGATGAAAATGACAGAAATTTTTGTGTTTGTATAATTTAAATCAGAACGGTGAATCAGCTAACGAAGTAGTCTGGTAGTAGGTCTAACGAAGTAGTATTATATATGTAAAAGAAGATTTTTCTGTCAAATTTTTCGCCCCATTTTCAGCAACTGCAGTATGGCAATGTGAATAAATCCAGTGATTGGGAAATTGAATAAGCGGGGATAACTGTGATTTGGGGGATGAATGGTGTATTTGACCTTTGATTTACTATATCGGGTTCAAATTCTGACGCGACCCTAGGGGAACTCCATCTAATCCCAGCTGTGAAATTTGAAGAGTGTGTTTACCTTCAGGGCTGAAATAAGAGACGGGAAAATTGAAACCTCTATGAATGCTAATTTACTCTTACCGGCTGCATTGTAAAGATTCATTACAGATGCCCACATGAGCTTTCCTGGAAACAGCAGGCGACTGAGAAAGCAGAACTGTCC
>WURS02063691.1:0-25124 GCA_011762765.2 Rhinocypha anisoptera | reverse complement strand
CAGGGGGTGAACCACCACCAAACATTCACATTCACTCCCAAATGCAAACGCTAGGAGACATACATTACACTCAGAATGAAGCCACTCGCATGCAAAACAGGACATCATCCACATCATACGGGACTATGCTAGACTGCTCATCACAAACATTCATGTAAACAACCATAAATGCCGTCACAATATTCACGGTCGAAATAGGAGCTTCTCCCCTTTCAAACAATCAAAGTGCTTTCACGCATGGCCAACTCCCTTACCCGACATAAATACGACGGTCTCTGGTAATAATACGGGAGTGTTATATTATTTTTGTTTATAGGATGCTTCGACGGCTATGGTCATTTCGCACATCTTCAGGTCATAGAAAAATCCCTTTTCAACAAACACGACGCCCATGCCCTGGGCGGGACTCCAACCCGCTACCTTTGACGCACACCCAGGGTCACCTTCCCTGTGTGTGCGTCACCGCATTTCCCCCCACCAGTTAAAAAAAAAAAATAGCCAGCGAACGTGCTATCCCCAGGCTAACCCGGTCGATACTAATAATACGAGGGTGATTTGCTGTCAAGGTGATAATATTGAAGAATGTACAAAGATGAGTATGTTTCATAGTGCTCCTGCAGTCATGTTTAAATACTAAAAGAAATATCATAAGATGTGGAGCTTAGAGGTGAATAGGTCCGAGACCTATTTTTAATGAGAGAGGATGACGCACCAAAGAAGTTGGAGCTGTTGGTTCGGGGGATCATTAATGAAAAATAAGTAGGTCGAAGAGGCACAAGAGCGGAGCAATTAAAAAGGACGGAGAGGAAATTCTTGGAGGAAAAGGACCGATTGGATGGATGGCAGAAATATTAGGAGGCAGCGACAGACTGATGACCCTGATGGAAGAGTGTTGAGTGAGAAGTGGGGGAAATAAACAAGAGAAGAAAGAAAGAAAAAGGACAAAAATAATAGAGATTTTTGGCTCGCTTGAAAAGTGATAGGAAGTGTCAGCTTCGTGCGCGGGAAGTATTTTGACTATTATATAGGACGTTACGTATTAGTCGTTTAAAACAGAACTCTGGCTATAAAATAAATTTAATAACGCTCTCTTCAAGTATTTATTAAGTATTATTATTTAAGTATTTTTACAGGTTTACACTTTTCTGCTAACCGTTATATGTATTAATTATATTTTGTATATGCGTATATGCGTTGCATGAAATAAAAATTTAACGAGACGCGCAATGTTTTTGGTTTCAGTGAAAAAAATACATAAAACTGAATTCACATGAAGCACTTTTGTTAAAAAATAAAACAAGTTACATTCCCTTAAGCGTCTAAAAGCTCCTGAAACCATAAGGCTCGAATAACTTTTATCATTTACCATTAAATATATCGGATAGATGTTACTATAATTAAGTGGAAGGTGGTCAGAAAGGTTAAATTCAGTTAAATTTTTATATGCACTCCATTTTCCTTTAAGCTTATTCCTAGCTCGAGGGTTATTAATTCGTAATATTCAAGTGTAATTCATAATTTTCACGGATTCTCAATTGATATTTCCTGTCCAGTTATATAGTGTATGATGGTCGTTCCGAAACTAATTCCTCCTATTAATGATTTTTAGGCCGCAGTTCATAGGTGTAGAAATTTCATTGCAAATGTTGATTAGAGATAAGGAATTTAAATTATAGTCACCGCTATTGGTATGAATTTTCGCGAGAAATGGGATAGGGTAAAAACAAATTAGAAATAGGAGGAATGGATTTCAGAATGAATCTCATAAATCAAGTCTTCCGGAGTAGACTACAATCATTGTGCTGCAATTCCGCTTCCTCAGCTACCACGATTCTCCCTCTTCTGAAAATCCCAGTTAACTTTCTCCCCATTCGACCGAGCTTGATAAAGGCTTCACGTGGTGTTAACTGCTAAGGGCTACCGCTACCTTTTCGACTTAAAAGAGAATCATGACACATACCAACAGACAGTTTGCTTTCACCTAAAAAAATACTCCTTGTAATCTGGGTCCTCCGATCATCCGAAAATCTCAACCTAATTTTTAAATTCTGCCATTGGTTACCTGGGTAAAATCAAATCCATCTAATGAATACCGAAGACATATTGACTTGCAACATTTTAAACTACACACGTCGACATGTTTACTATCACACAAATATAATTTTTTGATATATCATTAATTGTAAATATGATGATAATGTAATCTGAATCACGATAAATGAGTTTCATAAAACTAATCTTCTCCCAAGAGGACAGAATTATTGTGACAGACATGTGTGACAGAATTAATTAAGTTGTGAATCAGCATCATTTTTTTAATCGCCAGAAGTGGATAAGGCGATACACACCATCGAGTTTATAGGGGAGCAATTTTTATTGGGACATGGGTTTCGACATGGAAACGATCAATTAGGCAGGATACCAAAAGAATCATTTTGTTTTTCCTCCGACGCCAGAGAGCACGTGAAATAAAAAGTTACCTTCCGCTCCAAAATTGTCATTCTTCCGTTATGGTGATTGTTGTTGCTGAAAATTTTGAACAAAATCATTTTCATCAGACCAAAGAGACTCAACAGAAACATCAATCACCATTCAATCACTCATAAAACTCATAAACTTCAAACTCATAAACCGAAACTTTAAAAATATTAAAACTACTACTTTAGTTATACTCTCTCATCGGCAACGATAATTTTTTTTCTAGGTGTTATTAGGCAGAAATACATAGTACGTCATTCCCAATAAATTTTGAGAATTTTTCAGTTCTTTTCCAAATCACTCATTGAAATGTACACGACACTAGAATTGTGGATTACGACATGTTGCCTACGGCTCTCGATTTCAATGATATTTACATAAGAGCTGGCACATGTTCTTATTCTCTTATTCTCTTTGCGGGTAGTGATGTAGATCAAAGTGGAATAGAATTTAGCATTCAACATTACAGGTGTTAAACTAGTTAAAGGTAGGTTCCTGATGGATGCTATTAATGGCTGATGGACTACTGCGCATTATCGGAGGTTTGCAAGGTCCAATAGTTTCCCAACATATTAGTTACGTTTAGCGTGAAATTACTGACACCCAGTTTCGACTTCTGCGTAATTCTTTACCTCCCTTCTTTCCATGCCTAATGACCATCCTTTCTCTCCCCTCTGCCTCGCCTTCCCGACGCACACACTACCTGCTGGAACTCTCTTCAATAATCCCTTTATTATTGCTATTTCTTCCATCAACTTTTCCTGTCTTCGTTGGGGTTCTCCCAGAATACTCCCATACTCTCCCGCCATACCAAAAAACTCTTCAAAAGTCTCCTTTAACATATAAATTTCCTCCTCAATTCTTCTCCATGGCCACGTCCCAAAAGTCCATCCTCATTCCTCACTGGCCAAGTTTTCCTGAGCCAATTAATATTACGCTTCATATTTAAGTATATTCATTTTAAGAGAACTTTTATAAACCACAATTTAAATTGTGGTTTGTATGGGAGCTCTTAAAATGAATAAAAGTAACAAATACCACCAAGTAAAACCTGGAATTGTGTCATTCATTCACATTTAAGCCTTTTCTAATATATTCCTAGCCTCTCTACCAAATGAACCACGCCTACATTATCTCCTCTTCGTAAATGCTTTTTTTTTGCCAAAGCAATTCATCTTATTATACCGCTATACATTATGGAATAACATTTCATACGGGCACACGAGTTTTGTTGAAAAAATAAACAGAACCTTTCTCAGATAAATTTATTGTCCTTTCACGGAGACGAATCAAATATATCACCTTCCAAATAGTTCACTCCGCAGTAAGTACATCGATCCCAGCGCTTCCGCTATTTAAATGCGTTCTGCAATACCGTATTCGGAATTGCCTGCAGGTTCCGATGAAAGTTTTCCTTTATCTATTCTACAAACTGGAAAAGACGCCTTTCGGGGTTGCTTTCGACATCGGAAGCAAAAAGCAGACTTTTGGCGCCAAATCAGACAAATTGGACGGTGCAGATTCAACAGCTGCGCTATGCTTAGCCAACAACACTCGAATAGGTGCACCGAATGGGCAAAAGTTATATCGTGGTAAACATCCCTTCTACAACGGATGAACAAACGTCCATTTCCCCGAGGAATCAGACCTCGTTTTTTCTCATTTAAGCGTCGCGTTACTTGAAAATAAAACTTTTTAATGATTTCTTGACCACGAGGTACGTACATTTCATGAAAAAAATCAATGAAATCAAAGTAGACGACGAATATCACTTTGATTTTGGCGCGTGCTTTACTTTGGCCACGTTCTTATCATTGCAGTTCGAATTATTTTCGGAGTTTTCGTTCAATGGTCGGGACACGATGTAGGAAGGAATAAAAAAATTATCATTGACCGTATTCGCGATTGAAACAATCAAGGAAATTAACGAAAATGACGAAATTGGCGAATTGGAGAATTGACGAAATAAAATGTCCTCTTAAGATTCCTGAATGTTGAAATCACTGATTACCCCAAAGGATCGATGACCTAGGACTCCCGTATCGTCCGGTAGTTGCTTTAAGGTTGAAAAGTGGAAGGAGCGTCAGAATTCACGGTTCACGTATGCCTCCTGACGTCAATACCACCAACGCGTGTGATTTCGCCGGAAATCACCATTTTCATTAGTATACGATTTAATTTTTTTTTTCAGATTCCCCCGACTGTCGAAATTTTACCGGCATCGCGGATGAATTTTTATGACATTTCACCAACAATCACTTGAATTATGCATTCACCGGACCCCAGTAATACGATCATGCCAATCGCGACAAATAATGAAGTTTCGACCACAGGTGCGCGAAGACGGGGACATCCGCCCGTGATTCCACTAATGGAAGAATCGGCTTCTAACGATGGGCCTGGGTGGTTTATTGGCCAGTCACGACGGAGGATCTCGTCAAAATTACGGCGGGCGATGACGTAGGTCCTGGCGACTGCTCCATCGTCGCTGGATCATCCGATTTTTCACGCACTGCGCCAGGGCCTTTATAATGGCGAGTCATCGACGCGTGAAAACTGCTCCTCTCGCGTGTCGAAATTCCTACCGTCGAGGTCCCTCCAGCCACCGCACGTGAGCCACCCGCGAATCACGCTTTCGTCGCTGGAGCGTCGTGATGCGACGAGCTACCCTCATAGAAATCGCCTCTCGAGTAGATTTCGACAATCTTTTGTGAACGTGGACAATGGGTTCTCGATAGAAGACAAAGCGGAGGCCGGATTGAGTGATTCGTCTAAGGGGGAGTGAGTGATCCGTAAAGTGCGATCGCATGAAAAGAAAAGCGCGACTTACGTTTACATCTTTCCATTAATTTAACTTTGGGTGTCTCATGAAACATATAACTACGCATTTGGTTTTCGGAAGAAGTTTCTGCACTTCTCATATGAAATGGATTCAGGCGTAACTTGGTGGAATTTTTCCATCGTAGAATTATAAAACAACTCTGAAATTCCACATAAAAAAATAAACTTTATTTATACGACCCAGGATTCACCCCAGCTATACCCAGGTACATATACAATAAAACACAAAGAGTTTATATACGGCCCCCCTTCTAGACTGTATATAAACTCTGTGTTTTTTTGTATATGTAACTGAAGATGCCACGCTGTGGTGAAACCCGGGTCGTAGAAATAAAGTTTATTTTTTATTTGGAATTTTAGAGTTGTTTTTTAATTCTGACCTTCTCATGGAAAGGAGAGCAAAGGAAATTTTTAATTCGTGCTTCATGCCTAACAGCATGTTATATATAACAAAAAAGTTATTACAACTTCTCTCTGTTAATTTGAGTTTCACGGTCAGCTGGTAAAAATTACTTTGCAATTGTTAGGGATGTACATGGAGGTAAAATGATGAAACATACTGCAGATCGGACTTTTTCAGACCAGTAATACGCTGCATAACGCGTTTTAGAGTGTAAATGGATTCTTGAGCCGTGTTTACAATGGCCTAGTCACATACTTCCAAGATATGTCACACCTGTTCTTTTGTAAAGGCATCGTGGTAGTGAATCACCTGGCAAATAAGGAGGAAGGTTGAAGTTCAATATCAGTGTGTAGGATATTGGGCGAACGCGTCGTTTTGCCAGGACATGTACGGATATCGCACGCAAAGAAAATGTTCTTGAATTGAACGCCAAATTTGCTGTAAAAATATTACAAAGATTCTCAATAGCGGCTGAGGAAGGTCTCAGAAGAGCCGCCGTGAGGGATACATAGAGAGAGAGAGAGAGAGAGAAAGGAGGAGAGGGCGTTGGCGGACTCTATTTGTTCTCTTCCCATTAAAAAAGGTGTTGCCCAACGCACGTGAGCGATATCGAAGGTCAGGATTGTACAATTTTTTTTAAGGCTTCAACTATGAAAAGAATGCCATTGTGGCGGCTTTTGGAGTGTGTGTGTGTGTGTGAGGAAGGACAAAACAGACGTTAAGGTCTCCCTACCCTTATTAGATGAGCAATGAACGAACACAAGAACACGGCGCGTTAATTCTTGAGGGGTCCCTCGGTTGGAGAGCGCGCTGAAAATTAAGGTCGAGGTGGAGTGAGTTTTTTCCTTGGTCTAATTTTGGGGAACCCAACCTTGCGAAGGCCTGGAATATGCACTTATCACTTATATATGTAAATGTCGTCGAGACGATAAAAGGGAAGCGTGGCAATGATCGTAATGATAAAAAAAACCGATTGACCATCCTCCAAATGCTTTACTCATTCCACATCACTTTTTATTCTCTCATACTTCACTAGGAAGAACTATCAATGAGAATGTTTATCAAGATACTACTCATTTGTTTCGTCAACATTATATCTCACACCCACCCGGCCGACGGAGTCACCTGAACATTCAGAGGTTGGAGTGGATTGTCTCCATTTGATCTCCTATTCCAGTTGGACGAACGATTAATCAAGGATTTCATCAGTGGTGGACTAACTGAAATGACATTTCGACCCCACTCTGTTGTGTGATGTAATGTCCCAATTTAATCATTCGTGGGCCAAATATGAGGAATGATGAATGAAATTACAAGGCTCAAGAATTATCAAATACCAGGCAGTAATGCGATTTGATTAGAAATATATACTAAAACTAAAATGTATACTATACAAATATTCTAAGATATGACTGGTATTACAAAGTTTCTTACATAAATTAGTAATTCAGTTTATTTAGGTCGATAATAGACTTCACTTTCCTTTAGACGTTCATGTTTCAAACGAATTTAGATGAATAATAGCTGCATGGTTTTGAAAGATCGTGGTAGCCCAGTGGGTGGAGAGCTTGACTACCGATCGGGTGACCCGAGTTCAACGCTCGGTGATGCCTATAGACAACTCCAGCTAAACCCAAGAGGAGAGTGATTTTCCAGGAACCAGATCTTCCTGGGAAACAGCAGGCGGCTCATGGAAAGGAACTGGCCCCCTTGTTACTCTGATGTGTGAATTTTCACAAGGTGTCGGGCTCAGCACTTCGTGAACCATGGCTTATCAAACCGACCTTAGGACTGAAGATTGTGGTTAATTAATCATTGTATTGGATTACAAAATTAAAAATTGGGAATAGAATTTTTCAACAAAACTTTGCAATTATACAAATTACGCAATATTACGGAGAAAAATACTTGTAATTTAATATTATCACTTTGTTATTTGTTTTAATGATAAAAATATTAGTATTTGTGGAGGTTAGACAAGAAGGAATAAAAATTGCAGGGACAATGATGAAACAAGTTAAAGGTGATTATAGCATCTTGGATTAGTCCGACAGATAAGTGTATGTGGTCATTGATAAACATACTAAATTATAGAATGTGATTGATATACTGGATTAAGAAAACTTATAAGAACAGAAAATAATGAAACTAATAAGACAAAAAAGAATTCAATTTCGGGCGGGAATAAAGTATACAATATTTTTAAAATGTAACTTCTTATTCAAAGGTATAGGGAATTGAATGGATATGGCAGGAAGAATGTTGGGAAAAGATGTCTAATCGTGAGATAAGTTTTTTACGTAAAGGAGGAGAACGATGTTGAATAGAGAAAAAAATGAGAAGAGGTTAGTCAACACATTTGGGAGAGCGCTGCGCACCATTGTTGAGAAAAAATTGCTATTGTGGATAGGTTTTTGAGGCGTGGGCATAGAAAGGTTGAGAGGCTGGGTGGGAAGAGACGGGCAAATAAGGAAATGCCAGTTTGGGCGGAGGGAATTCGAAGAACTCAGAAAAGTAGGAGGAGATATAAAGAAGTAGCGGGATGCCTAAAAAATAAAGTTTTCAAAGAAGCTTATGCACAGTTGAGGCTGTGAACATTTCGAACGAAATCTACATAAAGCAAATAATGCATGCCTAATGGGCTTACGTCGTGGATATTTCTGTGATTACCTGGTCATGTCCAAGTGTGGAAAAACACTGTTTATATCATTTTTCCTGAGGTGTGTGTGTTCATTAAACCATGTTGTTTTTGTGCACTGCCCTCCCTTCTCTTAAGATGAAAAGTGTACCACAAAATTCTCCCTCGTGTTCTTCCCGGCCTGTTTGTTCACAAATTAGCCCTGATCATGCTAAGTAAATTTTAGCGATACGTTGGCAATGGGAGCCTGACGCTTATAATTTCGACCAAATCTCCGGAAATTTTATCAATATTATTATTATAAAGTGGTCAAGAAACCCAAGTTACTCAAAACATTTTCTTTCATTGGTCGAAAGTGCTTCAATATTTATCAAGGATGTATATATTAAATTATTTCATGTTGTTGTTGTGTTGTTTGAAGGCGTGTCAACATTTGTGTTATCAGCGCCTTGTACAAAATGTATGTATGAAGGCAGGTTACATAGGCACGTAATATAAAAGACGTAAAAATAGACCATACAGATATTCAAAAAAACAGAAACATAATCCGAACTAAGATATACCAGTGGAACGTGATGCCAGAAAACGAATTCCCAAATAACCCGTGGATAAAGTAGAAGACAGAAAGAGAGTCCACGGAGAGAGAATGAGAGAAGTGTGGAAGATGTGATTTAGAAGTGAGAAAGGAGTGATTCGCTTTGCGTGATTCAACAGGGCTTATACGCAACTAACTAACTAACATAGACACGTAAATTATTTCACACCAAGTTCCAGCTGATACGAACAACCATTCGGTGACCTGTTCATGTTTACCAAACAATAAATTGTAATAATTCCACCGGCCTGGTTAGCTTAGTAGGGTAGAACTTGTGGGATGGCCCAAAGGTCATGGGTTCGAATCCCTCCCAGGACGTGGGGGTTGTGTTCGTCTGGAATTAGTTATCCTGAAGGGTCGGCATTAACGAGGGTATGAGCCGAAACGATGGGTGCCAAAACCAATGAACAAAGCGAGACCAGAATTTTGGGAAAAAGCCAAGGCGGGAAAAAATAGTAATCACACCAAATGTGAAACTAACGTTTTCGAAGTAGCTTGTTAGCTATAGGAATTAATCAAAAAGTAGAAGACACTTTCAAATTTTAAATTATTAAGCGCTGATCAAGACTTAAGATTACGAAAATATAAACTTTCTAATTTCAAAACCGAATCACAGTGCACGAAAGGTTTTGAGAATCTCATTGAAATAGGAAGGAAATCAATACACGAGACGAAGATCATGGACACACATTATTAATGGCACATTGAGTTAACAGAAAATGAGACCGGAAGTACGTACCTTAGAAAAGGGAATGAATAGAGGAAAGCAACCTTCACACCAAAAACCAATCACGTAAGATATTCTATTAGAAGAGCTTGGAGTATACTGCTTTCAGTGTCTAATTCTCTCTGAATCAGGCGTGCCAAATATAATTCAATCCTTCCATCGATGTATTATTATAAATAATATAAAAGATAGTAATTACTAATTGAAATACATTTTTCAACTCGAATCACAATATTTCTATTGCTAAAAATTCATTTATGCATAATATTCATAATGATAAATGACTACAGCTATCGATGCACCCCTTAAACCAAAAACTTGAAGTACAATAACTAAAGGAATACGTAATATGGAATAGGTCAGGCAGAGAAAGATAGGCAATTAGAAGAAATTGCATTGAGAAGACGATGTAGCCCAAGGCTAAAATACAATATGTCGGCAACAAACGATACAAATAAATCTCGAGATTGGCGATCGTAGTACCGCAGCCATCGCAGAATAAAGAACACCGATTTTACTACTTTGTCAAAAAACTCTTCTTTTTCAAAATAATTTTTCTGGGCCTTATAAAAAGAAGTTTTTCTGCAAAGGTATATAATGAATTCTCACCATCTATGTGCTTAAAATTATAAAATGATGTGAGATTTCCTTTTATGTTGTAATTGAGAAACATATATTCCAACTAAAGGAACCAATGCTACCAAAGCCAGGATCTAGGGAATGAAATCCTAGCGCTTCTAACTGTGGCACCTCCCTCATTATACGTATTTTATTGCAGTTCTTGGGAATACTGTACTTCGGATTGTAATTAGTAACATGGAGGATAAATTAATGAACTTCCGCGTGGTAATAATTACTACCTTTAGGTTGTGAAGCAATTTTTGAAGATGAATTAACGTTTTGCCGCTGTCACTACAACCCTTCCCAACATTTAGACAATCATTTCCTCGAAATTAACAATCTAATCGAATGTCGATTAATATATAATATTGTAACCCAAACTTGTGTTTGCTGACCGGTTGACATTTTTTCATGGCCACACTAAACATTCTGAGAGCAGTTGGCTGAAATGAGAGAGTTGATATGTTTTCACGGAAACCTTTAGATGAGTTCAAGTAAGTGTTCCTCTAGATAGCTCCCGCTTGAACTTGAACTAGGAAATAAATAATTTGTATATTTGTGTGATAAAAATTAAAATAAAACAAATAATAATGAAAATAATAATTGAAAAATCAAATAATATAAACCTTCAGTATTTATCAATCTTTGTATTCGTCTAGGGATAACTTTTTTGTGGTGCAGAAATGCCTTTTTGTCACGTACAAACACATTGCTCTTTGCAAGATTTCCGCGGTCCACTACGAGGAAAAAAATCGATTTCGCCTCCGAATATCAAGGTTAAGTGTTGTTTCATACAAAGCTAAATATATTGAGAGGTACATATTTATTAATTTTCTGTTACATTTTCACTTCGATTAAAAAAAATACTTTTATCCCTTCGTTTTTATCTAGATGGCATTGCAAGAATTAATATTGTAAGTTTTCTGTTAGCAAAAAAACTTCTCTCAAGTTCTTTTTGCGGTCTCAATTCCCAGACTACTTCAAGAAGGTCAGTCCTTTCTGCTCAGGTAGTCCAAGGAGAGAACACCTTTCATGAAACTGAGCTACAATTGCAGTTTCAAAGATTCAGACAGAAATGGAATCGTTGCCTTTCATTTCTAGGAATTTACAAGGGTGAAATAACTACTATCGGAACAAAAATTATAGATACTCGAGTTTAAACTTCAGTTACATTAAACGGAGCAATCAAATTCAGCGTAATTGATACCAAATTTTAGCTTGATTTATTCTGCGTTGCATGATACGAGACAAACATTTTTAATCACCTTTTTTCTTGAAATGCTATTCGGGCATAAACAAATAAAGTGCCCATTGTTTCACCTTCCGACGCAAACCAGAAACTTTAAACCTCCGTAAAATCGCAATGGAGAATCTCATTGACCTCAAACTCTAACATTATATGGAATAATTATTTATCAATAGGTTTGCAAACTCCTATGCTCTTTCAATTAAATAAAAAGAATTCTTTGTAAAAAATGTAACGCAACTTTTTCTCTCCATCGGGTAGCCGTAATCGCAATCGAAGTTCGCACACTTGTCAAGCTCTTCCTTATTGCACGCACGAGCAAGTAACGCTAAAATGTTGTTTTTGTACGGATTTATGACCTTTTTAACGTGTGTGGACGATTCGAAGGTAATCTCCAATCAGTTAATGGAATTTTACAGTCAACTGATCGGTTGACTGATTGAAACAAATAAAGCTAGAGTTGAGTATTCTTCGCTGTAACGAATCCCAGCGAATTTTGAAAAGAAAAGCTGTGACGATCTTCGTCGTATCACAAGCGATCATTGGCGAATTAACGAAGCTGCCCTTCGCTGAACCTTCTCAATTTCGCGAACGAGTCTCTTTTCAAACGGATATTATGTACTGAACGCGTGTGGGGTCTCAAAGAGAGGATGATCTATGCGCATATAATCGTACACGCCCATAAGAACTCATACGTTAAAAGCACTTTATTGGCGTCACTTTTCTCCCTCTCTCTCTCATCGAAATCTATCAAACTTTCTTTCTCCCTCCTCAGCTACGGCCTCCTGGGTGCCAGCGGGTGCGGAAAGACCACCCTCCTCAGTTGCGTGTGCGGCCTGCGCAAACTGGACAGCGGAGACATCATGGTGCTGGGCGGCCGTCCCGGCGATAAGGGCACCGGGGTGCCCGGACATCGAGTCGGCTACATGCCGCAGGTAAGAAAAATAAAAACACGAAACACATCATCCACGGCGGCAGCATCCTCTCTTCCGGGAAGCATTTTACGACGGTTCCCGCTCCGGGAAGCGAAGAGTTCCATCAAAACGCGTACGGGGAAGTGACCTCTCCGATCCGAGGAATGATTTCTTCCTGGGGTTCATATTCTCCACCCGCGGCCGGATACAGGGAGGCGGCCGCGGAGAGATGAGAACGAGAGGGGCGTGAGATGTGTCGATAGATATCTCCGCCAACTAATCTTCTTATTTTTTTTTTAAGGCAGCCGGAATGGGCCATCGACCCTTGGCAACGTACACGCAACACAATTATATGCCTCCACATCTGTGTTTTGAAATTCCCCATCAGGTGTTACAAGTTCGCGGAATGAGAACATTCGGTCGGTCTAAATGCAAACAAATACACCTTTGCAAATTTATAAGTTCGAGCGTTGGATTTCTCGAAATATATAAAGCTAAATACCACGACTGTAATTCCCACTGGTGTTCTGCATGGGGCTGTGACGAAAGTGTACTTAAAATTAAACTTAGGGCAAACACCTGAAAACAGAGCGTAAGAACATACTATTACGTTTAAAAATGTCCTAAACTGGGATGAACGGAAATTGTTTTTAGCACGGGGTGACATCGGCCAACCATCGGATAAAAAACCGAGAAATTCTCTTCATACTGTCGTAATTATTGATGCCATGGATGTAATTCTTCAATTTTCATCCATTCAATCATCCACTCTTCTAGCTCAACCGTTTTTAGGTTCACAAGAACATTTCTCAAATCCGAATTCTACGTCGGAAGGTAGAATAAGAAACGGAGGACTTGTTGCAGCGCCAAAGGTTAATTAATACATATCGAAAGTTTTGACCAAGTGCTTCGCAACATCTTCTAAGAACTTATACATATGTATCACAGCATAGGCAACGGATGTACTTACCAGGAATAAATATCCGTATTTAAAATTAGTCGCATAGAATTAATACGACAAAGTGGCAATGAAATGGTACTTCACATTTAGTATGACTTTGACTTTATAAGAAGCAATTTGAATGAATAAGGAATGTGTTTGTAAACGATTTAAAATAGCTGAATTTTTAGGAAATTACAATGGAATATATAGGTACCTACGTACATTTTGTTTGAAAAAAATTCCCCCTAAAATCACAACTATTCCACTCCCAAAAAAACAACTAATTTCTTTTATTACATTTTATGCAAAAAATATCTTGGATAGCAAAAAATAAATTTTATAACAAGAATGAAATGTTGCTAAGACACAATGAGCTCAGTGCCACGTAAACATCAGCCCGCTAGGTTGATTTTTCCATGGACCTGAGCTCAACTGATATGCGTCAAAGTTTGTGCAATCGCGATTGACATAGAATAGACAAATTTCTCGGTAAGTTAATAAAAAAACAAAAGCAAAGAGCAATGGCTCAAAATTCATCTATGGCTTGAATTGATCCCCGATGGGTTTTCTATAGAATATATTAACATAATGGTTTAAGACAGCGATTTATTACTTGACTAACACCGTGTTGAGTGTGTCCGTATACTGTGTAATAAACTAAATTCAAGAACCATATCATTTCGCACCAGCTACATGCTCGACCCCAATAATGGTCTATAGAACCAATGCATTCACCCGAAAAATTCGAACAGAAACATCGAATCGCTTTAAGTGATAACAAAGATATTTATAAAATATCATCAGGGACCGCCGCTGGACGACTCGGCTTGCGTTTCACGGAATTTACCGCGGTGATTGTAAAGACGTTCGAAAAAAACTCCAACTCCGGTCCCTTTTAAAATTGCAGATTATAGATTCAATACGACGAATTCTCAAATTTCCAAAGAACTTCTCTTACCGAAGACCGCATTTCTACGAATTCTTCCCTCTCAGTATAGAAGAAAAGAATCTCCAAAAAGATTGTTATTTTCTTAATGTGAACTGTAAGGAAACACAATCGAGTTATTTTTTTTATCCTTCCAAAAAATACATGAAACTT
The DNA here is from genome assembly GCA_011762765.2 of Rhinocypha anisoptera. NCBI lineage: Eukaryota > Metazoa > Arthropoda > Insecta > Odonata > Chlorocyphidae > Rhinocypha > Rhinocypha anisoptera. The sequence goes on along the minus strand of WURS02063691.1, from coordinate 10,619 downwards.
GTTTCCCAGGAAGAAAGACTTCGCGTCCACCTCGCAATTAAGCTATCCACAAAAGGAAGAGCGATTCGATTGTGGGGGCGGCCGCGGTGCAAGAATAAACACGTCTGCGAAGATCAAGTCACGAGTAACGAATATTTTATTGGTCGTAAATTTAAACACGGATCGGGAAGGAACGATCGACCTTGTACCCAGAAGAACGAGACGCAACGCCTTGTGTTAATTCGTGAGGTTGAACAGGATTTTTTTTCTTACGGTCGCGAACATTTTTGGATCCATGTCGCAGAACAAAACGGTCCGGAACGAGTATTGCCATCACGGAAAATCAATGGAAACATCACGCTCCGATTACAAAGCGCAGGCAATGAACTCTCATTCTCCTCGCACCTCTTATGAGTTCTGTTTTATTTTTTGATAGATACCCTGACACAATTGGGAAGTCCCTTCTCACTTGTTCCCTTCCAGACCACGTCCCTAAGCGAAACACTGCCGACCGAAATGGTTGGCGTCTTCGCCCAAAAGGCCACTGGGCTATCCGTCGATTAATAGTCAAGTCACCAATATCTATTCTTCCCCCAACCTTCCTTCGTGTCATCACGTGAGGATCATTAGCGGTGACATATCCGGAATGCAAATGTGCGATTCTCTCCTCGACCCCATCCCGCTTCATTTGTTCTAGCGCCACCCCTCGAGATACTGGATATGTGGGAAGGATGAAGTGCAATACAAAATAAATACATGAAGTAAATGTTGTATTATATATCCCTTGTAAAATATTGTTTTGATTTTAAGAACTAAGAAGGTAATAGAACTTAAAAATGCTTTAGTAATACATCTCTACTAGTTCTAAAACATTTAACAACTCACTAAAAGTCCCCCAAGCGCTACTTGAAAAAAAAAATTTTAAAAGGGACGCTTTAATGTTCATATCTCTGCGCAGTTTGTTTCTAAATGATGCAAAGTGCATAGAATGAGTTACTTCTAGTCACTTCAAAGTCATACCACATTGTCATCCAAAGGTTTTTTTTATCTTCTAAGTCTTGAGAATTGAGTATTCTTCATATACACCTAAGAAATACCCTGCAAACAACCCTGAGGACTTGCGACAGGGAGTGAGCCAACACTAGTCATGGATTCCCAAGCGTAAACATTCAATACCTACTATTAAAAAAACAAGAAGCTATTGTAGTATCACATGGTTGAAACATGTATTTAGTACAAATTTCACTGTGGAGGCCGTCACTTGGTGGAATTCCATGATAGAGTGATGGTTTTTCAATAACTATTATATTTCCACAAACGATTATATTATATTTATAATTATATTATTACTAATACTATCATATTTCTATTATTACTACCACGGTCGTGTGTTGTATCTTTTGTGGAAATATAATAGTTATTAAAAACCATCACTCTACATATCGTATTTAGAGGCTCTTATGAGCCTAAACTTCCTCCTTCCACCCGGTCTGAAGAGTCTAATAGCTAAGCTAGACTTGAAATAACACAAAAAAAGAAACTATTGACATAACATATTGACATGACACAAAAACATACACTAACATAAAAATATTAAGGTCATGCTGAAAAACTGTCAAATTACGCATGATTAAGATGCATGAAACATAACTTTAAGAAATACCTGCTACTGAATAGCCTCTTCGTGATTGTGATCGTGTTTAATTTGACTTATAATGGCACTAGAAAAAAACATGTTTATTACATCCGTTCTAAAAACTACCTCTATGATGTGTGTGTGTGTCCTGATCTACCATAGCAGGCCGGGACTTGTGCATTGCGTTCACCCTTTCGCTGAAGTCATGACATTTGCGCATTAAACATAGCCTGTATTTCAACCTACGATCAGCCAGTTGTTCCCCACCTGACTCCTCCAGCAAACTTACACAAGTCTAGCTGTTATACGTTGCACGCAATCTAAATCAAAAACCAATTCTACGTCGTGCGGCCTAACAGGTGTAAAATAACAGTGATCTTTCACCTTCTGATTGCATTTCCAAAGTATTCTTCTCATAAATTCTAGCTTTAATTTGATGTCCAGTAAATTTATCGAAAATCTCGAAATCTCTCTTCACGACAGGTGTCGTAACACTTCCATATTTAAGCGAGTCTAGGTTTTTTATAGAATTTGCCGAATAACTCAGTGACCATCACTCATGAGTCACGTCCGTGGCATTATGTGAATCAGCTCACTTTAGGGCCTTATCGTTAGATATGCCTTAAAAGTGCATGCCCATGTAGTTTTTCTAATTCTATTTTTTATTAATTTTCTGCTTCTAACCAACTAAATTTGGACTAATAAAGCGTTGCACGGGAAGCGAATGTTCTGTTTTATATCTGTTCTAATTGGATAGGCTCTAAGACCTTTAAGGTAAACTATTCGTATCTTTATAAGTGTCTTCTGAAATTATCATCGAGTATCATTACCTCAAAAATAAAGAGGAAATCAAGAAAACAGTGATATCGAAAGTGAAAGTATCATAAATCATTAACTTCTGTAAATAATGTAAAATTCCTGAAGAAAACTGTGCAATACCATTTGAGTTAAACATTTAAATATGAGGTTGCAACCAATTTATACTCGGTGCAGGAATTTTAAAAATTGGTTTATACAGGTGGAAAATTAGAGAGAAGCTTTGGTTTATATCGTTTAATGGAGGATACTGAGAAAATAATTAAGGAGTAGTTATCCTTAGCAGTTAATAAGATTAAAAGAGAACAAAACTTTTCTCTGATAATTGATTACGATTGAACTTCTTTGTTCACATTTCCACCAACTTCCCCTTATCAAACACTTTCCCAAGGTTGTGCTATCGGACATAGCTTAGAACACACTGATCTATTTTCATCAAAGGTAACTAATTATAAGCGAACATTTTAAAAATTCGTATTCAGAACTCATTAATCAATACATGGTTTCCAATTTGAAATAATCAGGAGGAAACTTTTTATTGAAATTATTAGGAATTTTTTGAGCTTTAAACATTTATTAAGAGTAAACAGAATCCCAATAAAATATTAACCACTAAAGAAAGTCTTTTTACGAATTCGAAATTTTTTATATAAAAGATACGTTAAAAAAAATACACGTTATTTGGCTATATTTCAATCCCAGGGGATACATAATTATTTGGAAATCTCATTTTGCAGCCATTTTCAGGACGGGAACAGAAATAAAAAACAATTCCTGATGGAAATATCGTGATTCTTCTCATAAAGCAGTTTTCCATATGCGCTTGCTTTATTTGTCTGAATCGGCTCATTCTCTATATCGGCTACGTTCTCGTGCCCTTCCTGACGGCAACCAATCAGGAAATTAGTTTTGGCCAAACCACGAGGGCATGTCAAAACGCAACCCTAATTAACCATGAGCCCGTCTAAAATCACATTATGACCGGACATGCGCCATTGCAATATTGTCATCAAGAATACAGAGAGTTAAAACAAGACAAACTGCGCATTGTTTCAGCATTAGTTTGTACGCGTCAATATATTTTTCGCCTTTAACACTAAAAAATAGACTAATTTCACGCTGCTGTCTTTTGGAGCATGCATCAAAGGTTATAACGCCTTATTTGCCTCGATTGAATGACGTTATACGGTGCATATGACAACTGAAGGGTCTGCACGGCAAGATTACGCACGACTGAACACACAGTAATACGGCGCCACAACGGATAACTTTGGGGTTTACAATTTTCATGATAATATTGACGTTACTTTATGATCCGTCTACGTATTTTCCAAAAATTTAAGGGAGCAAGGAGGAGTCGAAGAGAGCGGAGAGCGGCAATCCATGTGGACGCAGTGAGTGAAGCCCTCGTCCAGGCGCTAGACATGGGATTTGAGTACATTATAAGACCGAGACGCTAACATAAAAGTGAGGTCGAGGGAGAGAGAGAGCAGTCACGAGTCCGTTATTCGCACTGGCTGCTATATACAGAGAGAATAAATAGAATGCTTTCAGGGTTCACATTATGTGGTAGATAGAAATCCATAGAAACAGAAACAGAAAAAAATAGGGATTTCCATAGACATCCATACACCTCTATGGAAACTTGTATGGAAAAGGAACTTTTCCATAGAAAAATTTGCATTTTCAATGGAAATCTCCTATATGGGAATATATGCATCGAATAAGAAGTCGTCCGTTCCAGAGAACGCTCTGTTGCTTTTAATTGAATAGAATAATAGAATTAAAGCTTCTATTATTTAAGGCGGTGTGTCTTGCCTGACATATGTCATTATATGCGTCACCTGATGATGCTGCTTCGCAGTGAAACCATGGTCGTGCATTAAAGTTTGTTTTTGTATGTGGAATAAGCTGTATTTTTAATTTCGCTTTCATAATTTCACGACGCCATTTTTATTTTTCAAGTGGTTCCGTGCGGTTCGGTACCTGAGAGAAAAATTAAATTGCTCACTCAACAATGGACCGTGGTGCAGGAATGGTCCACGCACCCACTCATGCGAATTAGGAGATGTACTACGATCGCGAGGTATCTAGCAAGCGTTTTTGTTGGAGAAATAAAAAATTCTCATCCAAAGCATTTGAAGATTTTTTGGGGAACATGGTTTTTTTAAACCTGTTGCTCACTCTAAGGGTAATACGTATATACACATATTTATAAACATGTACATATATTATAGACCCACATGTCCTAAGATGTTTATTTTTGCCAGTCACTTTGCATTTTTCAAGCAGTTTTTCGTAACATTTAGTTATGAAATGTTAAATGCGAAATTTATCGGTGCATTTCCAAGGAGATCCAAAGAGGTGGATCCTATGGAACTCTATGGAAGGGACCCATTGTAATTCCATTGAAAACATTTCGATTGACCTAAAGTCCATGGAATTTCATAGGAGGCATTATGTATGGGAGATTTCTTTGGAAAATTCCGGGGGAGTGACAACAGTGGAAGAGCACCGTACTTCTCCGAAGAAGTCTGCGGGGAAAGTACGTTGTTCTACTTCTGTTACGGATCATGTGGGGATTATATTGAGGATCACTTCGGTACTGCGGATCAAGGAGAGTGTGCTACGGAGAGTATATTGCGGAGAGGACGACTACTGCGGATTAAATCTGAAAGAGAAGGGAAAAAATTGAGGAACTCATGTTCCTCATGTTTCTTATGTTTACCTCTATCTCCTAAAATACTATCACACCAGATGGAAAAACTTGACTTCCTTTGAAAACGAGATCACACTCTATGAATTCCGGGATCATATCTTTAATCGTCACGTAAAATAAGCCATTTTTCGCCCATAATACTTAGAGATTCGTGCACTATCCTGGAGTCCTTGCATTCTGTAAGGAGATGGTTGTCAAGAGAGAGTAACGTGTGTCATACTTTATCTGCCGAAAAAAGATATGTGTGTTTGTTAGGCACAGTAACCTACCTTCATGCGTGTGATTACCGCCTCCTTTCGAAGGGATTTCCTGACAGGAGAAGACATGCGAACTGACGGCAAGGAGCTTATTATTGTTCAATGCATGAAAAGTCATTTAAAATTGCTTTCCAAGAAAGTAGTTATTACAATACTTTGCCTTGATTTTATATTGTTAGAAAATACCTAAATAATCAAATTATAAAATACACTGAATTTTATGTAACATTTTATTTATCTTTTAATAAATCTTTGGTGTCCGTTAAAGGGATATTTAAGTATTAGTATTTTGACTTTCACGAAGCCTGGTAAAACGAAGGAATAAAATTTCGAAGAGTTGAAGTTAGAAAGCGTATTTATTATAAATTTATTTTGAATTTTATGTCATTATATGGCCGGACGTTACGTCATTATGTACAAAATTCTCTCGTGATACTCATGCGACATCATAAGACCCGAATGATTAGTCTCTACCCGAGGGTTAAAAAAAAATTGAAAATGGCTAAATATAAGGATCCCTTTGTAGATCTGGATGCTTGTTGCTCACGGTAAAATCTTTTGTAAAACGTTTTATAAGATGTCTTGTGCTGTATGGAAATGTTTCCCCACGATAAAAGAGTTCGTAAAACAGAGTTTTATAAGACGTTTTATGAAATATCGCTACTTATAATTCAATAAAATGGTTTTACAAAACGACAAGTGAGGGACAGATATGCTATAGCGACGCCACATTGTAGCATGGAAAAAAATTGTACATGAATATTGATGAATGCGAAAAGGCAGCTGGAATATTGAAGCGATTCGTTATTATTGGGTAATCGAAAGTATTGTAATTAGTAGTTACCTATCCGGTAGTATAATAATGCCCGTTAATGAGTAGAGTTTTTTTTACAGTCATCTCATGAATGGCAGACCGTTGGGATTTCCGGTTTTAAGAAGATTTTACTGTGAGAAATCCAACACGGTTTAATAAAGATTTGACGAAATCTTATACAAAACCGTTTTGACGAAAACATTTTCCGTGAGCAACGGGTATAAGACTGACCGATATTGTCATATCAACCTCGCAAATTCATTAGTGGTCTCGTCATGTGATCAGATCGTGAGGTTACCTCAAACTCCCGATTTTCCGGCGAGTCGAAAACTCGCTCTCAATTCATTCTGTAACGTCCGTCCTGTCGTTTTACTGTCGTTGACGTTGTGTAAAATTTTAAATGGTCAATTGTTAAAAAAGTTTTTTCGGTAGTCGCGAAGTTCCCTAGTGGTTTTTGCATGACTCCCGAAGAGGATGTTTGTGAAAAGAAGTCTGACGCTACAGTTCCTACATTTTTGAATGGGGGTACATATTTATAAAGTTCATCGTTCTGCGAAAGCTCTCCCTAAATTCCTCGACTCGATGGCCGTTCCCTAATTTCATGGCTCCCCCCCCCCCTCATCCCGCCCTTCCAATTCTACTTCACAGGAGCTCTCGCTACTTCAGGAGTTCACCACGGACAACGTAATGACGTACTTCGGATGGCTCTTCGGCATGTCCGTCAAAGAACTTCGAGAGCGCTCCAACTTCCTCATAGACCTCATGCAGTTGACGTCCAAGAGGAATCAACAGATCAAGCACCTCAGGTGAGGGATTTTCCCATTTTGCATTCCCCCCCGCCCCCCCTCCACACCATCCCTCCTCCTCCCTCCCACACCCAGATTCATCCCAAGGGCACCCCACCAAAATCCCTTCGCTCGGAAAATTTTCGCGGTATTTCCCCGAAAGACCGGAATCGCAGACTTGACCGCGCTCGGACTCCAATTTGCAGAGACCGGGGGGGGAGGGGGGGGGGGCTCCGGAAATGCCTGTCAACCTCACGGCATTGCAAACGAAGGGGGGGGGGGGGGGGGGAAATGGGGAGGAAAGAAATAATTCAAGGACTTTCGTCCCGACCATATATATATATTTGAAGAGCGCGCCTCCGTTTTTTTTTAATCGTACACACATTAAGTTCATGAGTGAACGGTTGATGGACTTAAATTTACTGTGACCGTCAGAGGTTCATATCAATCGAGAATTGGACGAATGTTGACATCATCAAGTGACATGGACCTGATGACGTTGACTTCGACGAAACCGGTCGTTTTAATAAAGTTTGTGGACGCACAAAGTTTTGTTGGTTTCTCCATCATGAAGTGCCATTAAATTGAGCCTGATACCATTGAATTTACCAAGACTCCTACCGATTTGAAAAACAAAATAATTTTATTTTTTACGAAGTTCTGTAATATTTTTTTGCCGCGAACTAAACTAAACGAATTAAACTCACCGAGGTAAATTATATATCCGTATGAGTTGAGCAACAACTTTTTAAAAATTTGAGATGTAACTACTTTACTACGGTGACATATGACACGTAAGGCCTTCACGGTCGAAGTAATAACATCTCATGTTTTACATCTTTTTCTTCAACGGCGTGTTTCCATCGCGGGGGCCTCAATCAATTTTCATGTTTAGAAGTATCCGTAAAATTGTCTTATATTTTGAACATGATTGTATTTTTATTTTTACCATCCGCACGCAGAGATTCCAGTGCTCATTTATTGTGTTCCACACGATTGGTATCAAACTCAATTTACGCGCAAAGTTATGCGTGCAGAGGTTGGTGATACTTACTAAGAGTCGGAGAATTTACTTTAATTTTAAAGGTTTATTCGATGTACCACTAAACAAAATAACCACAAAAGAGTAAATACTGGTACGGCCCGTTTCAATTTTCTGTTATTTTTTCTAAGGAATATGAATTGTGGTATGGAGACTATGAGGAAGTTGCAAGAAAAAATTATAAAAAAGTATGTTAGAGAGTTACGTCAGAGGAAAGGCGAAATGGAATTAATATAATTCAGAAAGATTTTCATTTCCGATGACAAAGAGTGATCAATATTTCAACAATAGAAAAATACAGGGAAAGAAACGTATGCGCGCGGAGAACAGGCGATAAGGATCGGAGAAGATTCACATTATGTCACACAAATAGAACGACATGCTCCATTGAGAGTGGCGTTATAACTCCCGAAAACTTTTCTTTACATCCTTACTCAATGTTCCCGTAATCGATTCACAAGAAAAAGGATACGGGTGACGCCCCTGACGTTACTCCTCTGTCAAGCATTGCACACTTCAGATTCTCCGTCCACCAGCTTCACTTGCATGACTTGAACTGCAGGTTGATTCAAGAATCGATCTTTTTGAAACTATTTACTCGTTATTTAAGAATTCTAATTAATAAGAATAGTTCCTCGACGCAAGGGCGCTCCGTTGGGTGAAGACGGAAAGAGATATGTCGTTTACGTGAGCATTGACTCCTGGAGAAAAGACTCCTTCGTCCTTCGGACGTTCGGAGTCTTTCCGTCCAGTATTTATATGAAAACTCTCGCTTTTTATCGATGAAAAAAAGGTAAAATTTAACGGTTAAATGATTTTCGTCTAATTTAGAAGGGAAGCGGATAGAAGTAGGGGGGCTGCAAGTCAATACAATTTTCAGAAGTGGAGTGATATATTTTTTTTATTTCAAGAAATTCAAATAAAACAGAGAACAGATTATAGGTTGCTTTCCAATCAACCTGCTGAAGCTGTTCATGGTACCGGTTGGAAGCACATGACTACACATCTGCAGGGATGATTGGAAAGCTCTACGCTCTAGTGCCCACGATGTGTTGGAAAGATAAGCATCTGAGATTACATAAAAGGAAGACTTATGGTTTTCCCTTATAATCCACCTGATCCATACCTCCCTGCTTTTAAAATTTCTGGAGTGTAAAGTTTGGAATGATTTATAGTAAGTAAATATTTTCATTACGTGTTAAACACAAATAAACATGAAATGATTCAATTTTACAGAAGTTTATTTGACTTAGAGGATGGACAAATTATTTCATTGGTATGAAAGTTAGTTCTGTTTAAATAGAAATCAATAATTTAAAATGCATCTTATGGAATATTTTTGCAATGTCTTCCCGTACATATACAATGACTATTTATTAAAATAAAAGTGAAAAACTATAAGATACTGGAAAGTTGAGAGGCGAGGAATGTTTTCATCAGAAAATTAGCAGGGTCGATATTTAATAATAATCAAGCGCTTTCCTTGCGGAAAAACTTGCAAATGTAAATAAAGAATTAGATATGTAACTAACCAGTCTTCACATGTTTTGTGATTTCGAGAAAACATAGAATAGAAAGAGCAGTATTAATGTAGGCACAATACAATATGGCTGTTGACTAGAGGGAAGAGAAAGCGAAAGTAATGAAATACTAGAGAAATTAAAGACAAAAGCTAAATATTTTGATGGGAGCATAATTACACCAGACAAGTCAGAAGGAAGGCTCAAATGGAATTTTGGTTTAGATTATACTTCCAGGAATAATTTCAAGGAAGTAAATAAGAGATGTTTTTCATAAACATTTTTTCGCACCATGTCTTGTCTAAGACATACATCAAACTGAAAAACCAAATTTACTCGCCATTATTCGAGTTTTTCAGTCAAAATATTTTGGAACGAAATTTAGGGTCCATCTATACACGAGTGGTAATAATTAGGGTTTTAAAATCCTGCCTGACAGTTTGCAATAAGACATTTCAAAACACAAAAATCGAATATTGTGACCTGAATACCAAACTTTTTTAAAGAAATAAATTCGCTTGATTCATACACTAAATCATTAAAGGTCTTTGAGTTATCAAAGTTAAGTATGTCCGCCCTAACGAAAAAGGATCTCAGAGTATGGATATCAAGGTTAGAATTACACGCGAGATTTACGCAAAAAATTTAAAATATTTCTGTCGAGGAAAAGGAGGTCGAATCCTATCCAATATTTAACCGTAGACGACTTAATACGAAGGAGAAAATTTACCTCTTCGTGGAAAAAACATTTAACATCATGAAATAATATTTCCGGAGTATTATCACGTATTTGGTGAGCGTTTATAATTGGAGGGAAAATACAGTGATTGGGATGTGAAGCGGCCAAGGGAGTGACAGAGAAACGCCCTCAGCCATACACTTATGACACGAAACGGTAATGAAGGGTTGCAAAATCAAGAACAATGAACGCCCGTCTCAAGCGGTCTCCCTTTTGGAAAAGCAAGGTGAAGGTCGCGTGATTGGTACGGGGGAGATGCGACTCATGCGAATGGGGAGGGCTCCTAAACCCTCCCATCCCTCCTCCCCCCCC
>WURS02063680.1:0-10610 GCA_011762765.2 Rhinocypha anisoptera | reverse complement strand
AAAGAAATTAATATAATTGAAGTAATGTCGATTGAAGTAATTGTACCTGGTGGGAGATGGGTTAAATCAGATGAGCGCACGGGAGAGGAGAAGGAAGGGGAAGAGAGTGAGAGGAGGGAGACGGGGAGGGGGGAAACACCATTCCGATTACCCAATGAAGCAAGGGAACGAGGGGGGGGGGAGAGAGAGAGAGAGAGAAAGATCAGGAAACGGGGTGGAGAGGGGCAGATGCCTTCGTTCGGAGAAGAAGGGGTGCCGAGACAGAACGTGTGACTTATTTCCAGAGCATAAATGGGGATGTGATGGGATTCCGTTTTCATTTCCTCCTTTAACGATTTGCCCTGCACACACAAACACACACACCCCTAACGCATCCACCCGCCCGAGAAGAGAGAGGTTAGATTTTTGCGGATGGAGTAGATATTTACGCAAGGAACTCCCTAACTTTTCATCTAAGATGTTAACAGGGTATCGGAGCATCTTGGATTAGACTCTTGGCTTGATTTGACACGACCTAGTGCTATCGCGGGTGGGAGGAACACTAAGTACGTATTTCATTAACTGGGCAACATTTACTTATTCGTCAAGCCAACGGAGGGTACGTAGAGGGAAATCGATAAATGGAAAGGAATGGCAAAAACATTTCTTTATCTGTTATCGATAGTCTCCTCCTCATCATTGGTACACGGTACGTGGACATGTTACTAATTTCTTATGTATTACTGATCAATACTATGCCGGAAACAAGACTCCTCCATTATCATCTCTTATCGATTGAACCATTGAAAGGATTACACATAAACTTCAAATATCTTATTGATCAAATGATGTAAGTAACCCGATATAGGACACCTAATCAAAGTTTTGAGAGGTATATTAGCAGTAGTGACTAAATGAATATGAAATCAATTGTCATTTGAAAAAATTGCACTATTAGGCCTTCGCCGGGAATAAGTATATTAATTTACAATGATATTCTACGTGCTATTAATATACTGAAATGGTATGCGGATATTGAAATTGCGGTATAGTAATAATATGTTTATTAATATTAGTGCTGCAGTTTAGTTTAATTCAGTTTGGTGCAGCATTTTACTGCAGTTACCATTTCCAAAAACTGGTATAAAAATATTAATGGAAATGCCAATGGAATAGAAAGAACTTTTTTCATTTATCAAAATGAACGAAAAAGTCTACCCCAACCACGCAAGAATAACTAACTTCCTTTCATGAGCTTTCAATAAAATTTCAAAAATGGATCAGGAAAATCTGATTCAAATAAGCGATAATTAATAAAAACTCCTTGATGAATTCCACTTAGAACTCCATGAATGCATTTGTATTACGCTGTAAATTTTAGGATTATTTTTCATTTCATAAATTTCACTTTGACGTTAAAGTTCACCTTTAATATTGATGAAGGACTTAAAATTCTTTTACCTTCCAGTATACCGTAGCTCTGCCCAGCGAAGATTTGAAATCGGATATTACCTGTAAAAAAGTAAAGTAATGTTAATTTTGAAGTGCGTATACATTTCACATACAGTGTACATAGACATATGTACCTATGTAGTTCAAAAAGTGGAAAATCACAAATTATAACTAAATATTAAACTAATATTTAGATATATGATCATATCATATATACAGTATTATTGCAAACGCTTGAAAAATTCTTTCCTAATTTTTAGACTCAAGAGGATTCAAAAATTACAAATTTCGTTCAATCGTGAAGAGAAGCTGTACAAAATATATATTTCTTTTCCATCATTGAACACTCTTAGTAAATTTGCATTTTTTTCTTGGAAAATAAAATTAATACTCGGCTTGAGTCCGAGTAGGATCAATTAAAATCGGCTTAACTGTAGGCCACTCTATATATTATTTTGATTTAAACTTCGAAAAAAACAGAAACGAATAAACTTCGTCTTTTGACTACGTCCAACATTTCCAGAAACTGGTTCAGTTGCGAGCACAAGTAATTTCATAAGCTCACTCTTGTAGAATATATTTAATTAAATTAACTAAGGAAACTCAAATAATAACACAAAAAAATTATTCGTGAAAATCCATTTATGGTACTCCAATGATTTTAGTTTTGAATACTTCTACAATTATATAATTGAATACACCAAATATTTTTAATATTATGGACGAAATTCATAAGTCTTCTTTCAAAATTCTTAAATTTCTATTCTACTTTTAATTCTCTGCTATATATTGCTATATAGTAATTCATTACGATTCAATTTAATATTTGTAAAAAAGAATTCCACAACGAAGGAGATCTGAATTGCAGCCTATTAAATTCTCATTAGCTTCAGAAAACCACCGGAACACATCCCGGGACAAAGGATTTTAATAATGACCAAAATCATAAAAGGTTAAACTTCAGAGATCATGGCAATAAGAAAAGAAACGGGGGTGATTGCGAGAAGTGTAGTAGTGGGTATCTATCATTCCACGACGAAGAAATGAATCCCTCGGCTGATGGTAAAACTCAAAATTAGAAAAAATAACACATACACAGCAAAGAAAAACGACTTAAAAAAAGAAAATGGCAAAAATATAAATATACGCGGGTAAGGAAGAGGGAAAACAGCGGGAAGGAGAGCACATTTTAAAAAAAATAAAGAACGAGAAGCTATTGGCGAGATTGCGTAAGAGTGGTTGAGAAAGAGGATTAATCAGTTATATGAGCGTCGAGTAAGAACTATCTCGAGGTGAACATATACAATTTTGTATAAGCTAATGCATGCGAGTAGAAATGCTACCATTTTTCGTGATTTTTCAATCATACGAGGTATGTAGGTCTCCTCCAATATATTACACTTCAAGGGCGCGAAACCATGGTTCCAGTAAATAAATTGAGTAAGTGATATTTATATGTACTTTTGTTTCTCTTTACCTCCAAATTATAGAGGAAAGCATTTTAGCGTAGAATGACATTCACGATGACTTTGTTTGTGATAAACTTTTCCAGAGTCAATAAGATGACGGTGTGATAATTTCGGGACAATATTTTCCAATTCCTCAAGTAAAATGAAACATCTTCTATAGAATAAGACCTTCATTTTCTATTTAGAATATTTCAAACATTTTATTTAGAGACACAAAGTTTAGGCGACCGATATTTTCCACCAGAAAAAAATGCTGTCTTGAAAATAGATGGAAAAGTCGCGCAGGGCAACACGGGACATAGAACATCAAGATGGAAATAGTCCATCAAGTAAACCCAGAACAAGGGTCTTATCGTCTCGTACACGTGATAATAAGCAGACGTTGGCAAGGAAAATATATGAATTCATACAGGCAGGTATATTTGGTGAACAAAAAATTAAAAAGATATGTAATCAACACAAAGGTTGATTTTTAACATGAGAGGACAGAGCTCATTCTCACAAAGGGTCTTAAAGCTCGCTCGGAAAAGGAGAGGCGTTTCCTAACCATGGTACGTTTTCATTTTACGAGGGTCCACTACCTATGAATTAACGTATATGTTAGACTATGTTTCAAAGTTGGACTATATTGAACCCAGGACACTTCAAATCCGTTTTTGAGCGCTGCACCCACAAAAGTCTAACTAATACACCTCTTTAATAACACAATTTGTTGAGTTAGATGAAAGAAATAATTTTAAAACAGGGAATAAACAAAGAGATGGGAACTTGAGAAATTGATGGCATGTGGAAGTGCATTAATCCATATATAAATGTGATTGATGAATGGGAGCCGCTAATAGAAGCGGGGGTAATAGACAGACCTGAGTCACGCCAGTAATTGCGAGATTGAGTTGAGAAAACGTTTACCCAACAACAAATATTTAATATATAAATGGAACTAATATTTGGGTATTTCCAGGATTAAGACATTTGAACCCAAATCGTTCCTCCTGATCGGTACATGTAAATATCAAGATTTATAAAGTAGTAATAAGTAATGGGTGGGAAATAGGTGAGATAGGTTAAAAGAGAGAAACTATCAACGAATTATGGAAGGAATGGAAGGAGATAGGCGTGTTCACTTGACGAATGAGTTATGACTTAACTTACCTCAACAAGACTTAACAACAATTTATACAATTTCTACTTCGACACTCACGTGCCCACTGAAGGTGAATTGGAAATCTATCATTAATCAAGGGAATGCAGAGATAAAGAAAATTAACTTTTATATCGAGTGCGAGTTATGGGTAAATAAAAATCAGATGTATATATGAGGAACGTGATACACTGTAATTCGACAAGTAGTCGATAAAACGCGAAAATTTCATTTCGCGATACACGCCAAAGTTTAAGTGTAACAGACACGAAATTCCGCGAACAAAAACCTGATTTGCGTGATATAGCACGCCGAGCCTGCGTGCTATATCTCAAGTCGTTCCGCTTCTCATATACGTATCACGTGGCGGAAAATAAACTGACGCGAAAGTCCGCTACAAGCTGGTGGTGTGGGGGGAGGACCATAACCTCGTGGGGGTCATACACAGCCTGCAGTGACTTGATGTGAAGGTCGATGACCTTAGATTGCAACCTTATCAAACACCGTCCTTGCTCCTGGTATCAGTGTGGCGCTAGACTTGAAGGCAGAGACCTTGACCTCGAGAGGCACTCACCCCATTATCCTCCTGGCGATTATTTCTCGCGTATCGACATACTTTCGAAGGTGCCTCCTTACATGTTCACCAACACCGAGACCTCCCTCAGTCCTCTTTCTAATGTCAGACACATTTTTCCGTAACAACTTGGGAGGGTCTCACTTACATTTCTTTTATAAAAATGTTTACCACCCCACACCCTTGAAGACGCTGACCATTCAGGATGTTAGTCCTTGGACATGTATGATCCTCATGTACAGGGAGGGGTGGATAGAAAACTACGACCGTAATACGATAGTTACCCGGCTGGTGAACTACCCACCGGAATAAACCGGTTGAACTCTCCTCCTTCGGCCCTCACTATAAACATTGTTTATTTATCGCCCTGATCACTACGTAAAAGTCTGTGCGTCATACGAAGATTATTGTTGTGTCACAATCAGGAAGTAGTATTGACTAAAAGATTCGTCAAGTACGTATATGACCTTGATGAAAACGTGGGTGGCGTTGGTGAGGAAAGTTGATAGACCGATCTCGGGGATAGCGATAACTTAAAAATCAGAATATGCCTAAAACACCAATTGATGCTGATTATATCATGTATGTACTAAGCTTAATCGCGGATCAAGGAGAACTTTGCATTATTGTTGCCAATAAAAAAAGTCTTCTAACCTGAGGTTGGTTTGATAGGTGAGGCTTACAGCTCGCCCATTTCTAAGATTGACGGGAAAATTGTATGAAAATTCACGCATCAGGGGCGGCCAGTTACTTTCCCCATGTGCCACCTGTGGTTTCCCAGAAATATCATGTAACCAGAAAATCACTCGGCCTTGGTTATAGCGGGAGTTGTCCAGAGGCGTCACCGGGACTTGAACCCGGGTCCAACGATCAGTAGCCAAGCTCTCTACCCGCTACCCGAATTATTATCAATGTGTAATAAGAAAGTATAGATTTTAACAATTGGATGTAAATGCGTGATGTGCATTGACAATGATCTCATGTCCGCTCAATTAGCAACAGTTGTAAAGTAAATGGTTTTTTTCAAACTTTAGCATGGAATCGAGTGCATAGAAAGCTCTGATTTTCCTGAATATTCGATAATACGATACATAGTATCAGCGCTGATGTGGTGAAACTATCCCATAATAAAAGTAAAAGCAATACTAAATGCAAAGCATGGGATATTATTAAAAATATTTTCGGAAATATATTATTGAAGATGCCGCATGGGTTAGCCTGGTGGGTAACGTGCTCGCCAACTAACCCAAAGGTCACGGGATTGAGTCCCGCCCAGGTCATGGGTGCTGTGTTTGTCCAGATGGGTTTTTCTATGACTTGAAGAGATGCGAAATGACCATATCCGTCGAAGTACCATATAAACTAAAATATTACTACTACACACTGTTTTTATGAAATTCCACCAACTGACTGCCTCCTACGTGAATTTTAAAAGAAAGAAAGTATAGTTTGCCACTAAATCGTTTTGTTACTAATATTAGTTAATAAAATGTATTCAGTCGAAAACTTTAATGTTCTTTCATTTTTTCACCTTGGGTTTAGAGTGAGGTAAGATATCCGTTCCAGAATCGAGACCTTTTCAAAAGAACGTGTTTATAGCTTTCGGACATTGCATAATATGAATCGTAATCTATGAAAGAACAACAAATTATTAAAGCTAAAAAATCATTTATTATGGTCTGGAAAAGCTGCATGCGATGGAAAGAAGATATCCGAAGCAATGCGATAGTCGAAATAGTACATCAAAAGGAGTCACTTTTATGTGTACACTTCTACGAGGAAGAAAAGAGTAAGATGGAAGGAAGCTTACATGGTGCAATCTTCTATGGAAATGAGCCTCCGGTATAAGGAGCCAATATATACGGTAATGATTATTGAATGTAGATCGCAGAGCACCGCCAAATTCACGCGGTCGTGACCTTTCTTCTAACTATCATAAAGCACTTTTGATTCTCAAATCACATGTCATCGACGAGGAAATGAAATTGAAGGAATGAAAGAGAGAGCAAGAGAAAGGAGGAAACCTTTCTAGGCCGAATCGTCGAAATCTTCTTGGCACAAAGATATTGGATACGTTTAGAGGAAGTCCCAGTGTTTCTCCTTAAGATTCTAGTAATTTGGCAGAATCTCCCGTGTGCCGTCTCCCTGATGTCTATGCAGATAACAGTCACACAAGGAGTAAGTCAAGACCTGCGAACCCCCCCTCCCAGAATGACGAATGAGCAAAGGACGACCGGCCTGAGAAGCAACTCATCACTGACCTTCCATTGATTGTGCGCGAATCAATGAGGAAATCACCATGAACGTTTAACGGAAATTTTATTGCTTAAAAGTGTTTTAAAAATGAACGCAACAATGATATTTCATCACGCTCAAATTGGAGGCGATATTACACTAATCTTTACGTTCGTTTGATCTGAATAACACGAAAAAGTACTCATCTATGTGTTTTGTGTGTGCTTGTAACGACTATTCATCCACGTGTATGAACAAACATGTTTTCACACAAGGGTATTTCTTTCTGGGAGAGTCGCACATCAGTCACAGTGAAACAGAAATATCAAGAAATCTGATCGTGCGAATATCTATCCAATAATCCTGTGTCATTCACCATAAAATTACACTGTGAAACCTTAAAAAAAAGTCTTAATTCTCAATTTTTTAAATAATTTTATATCAGGAAATTTCTATTGGCATATTGAGTGTCAATGCTTAAAAATATATGCCTTTATTTGTGTTTCATGAAATTTGTTCAACACAGGAAAGAAAATGTATGCCCGTTTTTTGCCAAACTACTTAATTCCTAGCGGTACTTCAAAATAAGTGGATTTTTGGGCAGGCTTTATCAATTTTAACAAAAAAACCTGATAGTATGTAAGTATTACGTTTTGGGTATGCCGCAACGTACGAGTATAATCAAACGCAGAAAAGCGAATTCATATAACACGGAATGATTCTTACGTCTGACCAGTTAAACACACTTGAGGAACATCGTATGGTATCTCAAAGTATCGACTGCGATAAATATCAAATGCGGCTTAAAAACGAATAAAAAATATCAAAATGCAGTATCTAGATGAAAATCAACATAATTTAAATACTCCACGTGAATTATGGAAACCATTTTAGTAATTAACCATTTTTAGTAATGAGCATTACGCTACTTTCGAAACAAGGAAAAAGAATTTTCATTCACATATATAAACGATGAATGTGATGAAAACTACTCAAGGGCATTTTTAAAAGTTTAAATCGTTATTACCAATCGCTACCTACCATGTAATTCACGCCAAGAAAGGTGTTACAGAACTTTAAGAAAATAAATGTACTGTCAATTTAAATGGAAGTTGAACCCTCAACCCTGTCTCATTTTAATCAGTTTCTTATAAAGGTGCTTCGTTCAATTAGATGATCACTTAATTAAATCATGAGGAATTTAAAAATTTGGTTCATTTTGAATATATAACTTTTCTTAACGCGTCGTTCCTTCAAAATATCTTTGGAAAGATTTTAAACCCCTACATAGATAGGATTTAACTACGAGTAGGAAAGGTGGATGATGAATGACGAAGTATCTAACTCATACGCTCGGCAATACCCACAACTAGTATCTTTAATACGTTCACCTAGAATTCAATTTTAAGGTCTCTTATGCTCTGCATATCCTTATGAAATTCAAAAGAGCTCGATTCTCTAGCATAGGTACTTTTTCCCGTGAAAATCAGACCTTGCATTTTCTTGCAGCGCAAATGTTTATTTTTTAATGCCCCACCGATATTCCACTTCCTCTCTTTGGTCGAGACAAAGACTTGGGAACCAACAAAATGCATAAAGGGGCGTTTTTCGAATCTCAAATTTGAATAATCTGGTTGCAATCCTGAGGGATACGGGGAGAGAGGCTGACTAACGCCGTTCCCGCCACACTAAGAGAATCGAGGAAACCACACGTTTGAGAAAAAACGGCGCAGTTCCCAAAAACTATGTATGCCTCACACACAAGCACACAAACAAACACAAAAATTCGTAAGCTAAAGGTGGGAAAGGTACGACGTAGTAGTATAAAGGAGAAGGTTGGTTTAAAAAGTCGGACGTATTTCGATTTCTAGTCTCCATATTCTCTCTCTCTCTCTCGATCATTCCATATGTCCTCTTCTAAGACTCTCTCTCGGATTTATCTATCTACTCCCTCTATCCAGCATTTCCGAGGTCTTCCTATTCATTTTTTCCCTTGGAGTTCCAGTATCTGCTCATAGTGTCTCTATCCTCAGTAAATCTCTGCACTTTCCCAAACCACCTTGACGATTTTGTCTTTGTCTTCTGTTGACTCACATAATTTGACTTATTCTTTCATTTGTCACTCTTTCAATCTTCAATCATACAGTGGCCCGCCTCCAAGAGTCCATTTATGATACTCTTAGTGCCTTACTTTAAATGCTCTGCTTCGTATTCATATGCAATTTTGATTTTGATAATAGCGATGTACATTCTGCATTAATTTTCCTTAAATATTTACTGATACCATAGAATGCTTTTAGGCCTTTCTATAGCTCTTCTTCCCTGAATTTTTCAGTATACGATGGCTTTTTTCTATTATTCCGTTGCCTGTTCCAAGGTATTTATAATAATCTCAGTAATAATAATTTTTTCTTCGTTTTCTCGTGACTATTAACCAACATTCATTATTCATTCATCCTATTACACTGTGTTTTGGACATATTTACCTCTAACCCCCACTTCTTATAGCACTCTATTAGTTTCCGTGTCATGTATGTAAAATAAGGAAAGCTACAAATGTGTCTGGCGAAGAATAGGGTAAGAGGGGAGACAGGCTTGAAAATGAATTCCGGCTTATAAGAATAAAATGTGAATGCGAAGTTATTTCCATTCCAAATTCTTATTAGTAACCGATTTGGCCATATTGGCCTCTTTTAAAGCAAGCAGTAATATTCCACTTCATACCTTGGAATTCGTGCTTGAGATTCGTGAGCAGATAAAAAAAGAGAATACTGGAGAAATAATCGACTGCAGTTTCGGGCTTATCTGGGGGTTTTAAGGTCTAATTGCATTCGGATCGGAACTGGGTCAGAACCTTCTATAACCCCGCACGCCCTTGTAACGATACCTATATCCTCACCCCCCCCCCTAAAAGGGGCACGCTTGCGGAAGTTATTAAACCCCGATAACGTTTATGAGCTCTTCAGGTATGGTCGTATGCTGACGTGAATAAGTAGATGAGGGAACCAGGAAGCGGGAGGAAAATGCAGTTTTTCCTGCGCCTGCGATTCAATGGCTTGAATGAAAATATTATTCCGCCTCGTTTTCAATTTTACAGCTCTCAAAATCGAGGTACCGTCCATATTGTGCTATGGGAGAGGACGGGCTGATGAATTTCTCCTGGGGGTGACTCGTTAGGGTAACAATCTTTTAGAATAGGATACATAAGCCTTAATTTATTATTTGAATTAGTATAATAATATTTACTTGTCATACCTATCTAGTAGTTCTCCGATGCTCAGACAAAATTTGAGTAGCACTCTTAACATGGGAAAGAAGAATAGGGTGGATTGGACACATCCTGAGACATAATAGTTTCGTGAAGAATATGATAGAAGGGAAAATAGAGGGGAAGGCCCCGTGAATAAGACCGAGGGACAAATAATTAGGGAAACTTAACAGAGACGTTGGAAATAAGACCTACCAAGGGGTAAGACACTTGATAGGAAAGGATGGAGAGCTGCAGTCAACCAATCGTGGATTGAAGTAGTGATGACGCTTGATATATCATTACCGAAAGAAGAGGTTTTAAGCACCTGACCCATACGTATTCCTCCACTGGTGAGTTATTGGCAACAAAATTGGTAGATTTTGAGGGTTTTTTTGTGTTAATTCAGGTCTGGTTTAGCTATTAGGCTATTCAGACCGGGAGGAAGGGATGGATGGATGGGAATGGAAGGCTGGGAGGAAGTTTAGGCTCATAAGAGCCTCTAGAAATATG
>WURS02063670.1:0-10610 GCA_011762765.2 Rhinocypha anisoptera | reverse complement strand
GGTGGCGCTTCCTGTGGCCCTGACAGGGTCGTGCACCGCCTTCGACGCAGCCGCGTACGCCCACGTGGTGTGCCAGGCGCCGCCACAGCACCACACGTTCCGGCTCGGGGTGGCCAACGGGTTCTGGTGCGTGGGCACCGTAGTTGGTTTCGTCGTCTCCGGGTTCCTCTTCAAAGCGTTCGGCTTCTCAGGCAAGTGACACGGCATCTGTCGGTGATGAACACCTCTACTTCATCTGCAAGATCATTAACCAATGAAACTGTATTTTTTGTAGGTGTTTTCGGGACGGCTGCCTGTCTGGAAATGATGGCTGTAGTACTGACGTTGTTGCTTGTGAAAGAGAAGAAGAATTCTATGAATGTCAGTGTGCCCAAATGTAAATTAAGCAGTAAGAGTTTTCGATGTCATGTGTCTTCGAATGTTCGTGGTTGAAGAATGAGCGAATATTTTATTTTTACAGACAAGTGCATGGATCCACGGGAGATTCTAGGACCACTGAAAGTAACTTTCAGACGTCGTCCTAATAACAGCAGGCGGCTTATCTTCATCATGCTCTTTTGTCTCATTCTTTCTTATGGTGCTTCATGTGGTAAGAATTTTTTTCTATCAGAAGGTTGCTTTTTCGATTAAGTCGTCTGTAACTTCATTATTATTGCAAACTTCTCTGCCTACAATGCTAACTTTTGTTTCGTGTATTTATACTACAATAATAGCTTCCCTCGGTACGATATTTCCTTAACATCAATTTCGTTTGCAGCAGCGCTTGCAATGTCAAAAGTAAAACCCAAATTCATGCCTAAATTCTTTCAGTAGTCTTATAATCAATATTGCACACTCATTGTTCAAATATGTAATTAGTCATTTCCTAATATAGTGACATAGTTTAAAGCCTAAGGTTTTTGTAGTATTGCCTCTATCTGCATGTGTGTCTGCATGAAGTTAGTTAAACATGTTTTTTTCTTATTTGTTTCAATTGTTCTTTTATTATACCAAGGTACCATATTTTAATAAATGGCTGATGGTATGCTCAGTTATTTAAGGGTTATGTCATGATTATCTTCTCATAAATTATCCCATTGGCAAATGCCATTATGGACAAAATAAAAACGAAAAAGAGGTCATTGACAGTTTCTTATACCAATTTTGATACATCCTTTCATATAGGCAATTTTGTATTCTTGTTGAAGATTGATCTTGCTACCCCTATTGCTAGAAAAGGCTAGCCTGCTGATTATATTAATTATTAGCCTGTTTCTATGATATCATTTTTTTCAAATACCACATAAAAAGTATTTCATTGTCATATAATGACTTTTCTGGACTGTGATATTTTATTGAAATGTCACAACATGGTTTCAGAAATTAAAATTAATCCTCTAGCAAAATTGTTTTTTTTATTGACGTGCTGTTTTCTTATAAATATAATTAGGTTTAATTACTTTTCCTTTATGCTATGCCACAGTAGTATAAACGAAAATAATTATTAACACAAAGTTCAAGGGTTCGAGTCCCACCCATAGCAGGGGTATTGTGTTTATTCAATAGGGTGTATTCTATGATCTTGAGATGAGGTAAATGACCATAGCTGTTGAGGCACACTGTAAACAAAACTACTAATACCACTAATTCATTGAAATATGAAATAACTACAGACATTGGATAATCCCAAAATAATACTTGGATAATCCTGAATTGGATAGAAATTGAGTTATGGACACAAAGATTGCTGCAACCTCTGTGGTGGTGGGGTGATGTCTTCATCTGCTGATCAGGAGGTCACAGGTTTGAATCCTGGCTAGGTGATTTTTCATTCAGGGCATGGATATGTGTGTTTTGTCCACGGTGTTTACCTTATAATATTTCACCCTGTGTGTGCAAATGAATAATTAAAAAAAGTTGTAGGAATTAGAAATAATATTTTTTTCATATCGTTTCTATTTCTTCATGCACTCTTATTTTTTATTCTAATTTGAAAATTATTACTTTAAAAAAATTTAATTCCCTTAATAGTTGAAATTAAATTTGGACTTAATATTAGCATCTCATTTTGATGTCTATATTGATGGATAAAAGAAGCAATATTTCTTTAAATGAAAATTTTAATGTCCTTATGCCATGAGTTAATCAATGTAGAAACTTTTATTATATAATTAAAATTATCACCTAATCATGAATACTTCAGAGTAAATACTTTTTGATTATTTAGGGAGGAGTTTTTCAATTCTGTTAAGAAAGTCATGAATTCATTGAATTTACTCATAATTTGCTTTAACATCTGGGTAGCACTTAAAAAAGAACATACATGAAAGAGAAATTATCTTCTCACAAAAAGGTTCCTTATGGTATAAGTTGTTGCAGCAAGTATTTATAAGCCTAGATGCAAAACCCATGTGCATATCAAATAAGGAAATTGCCTAATTTGAGAATCCATTATACTGTTCATAAACTAGGTACAATTGTTTGTACACTCTTAGAGATTATTTTGTGCAATTTGATACCTTTATGGTTTTTATGTGAGTATAAGTTGAGACCTCCAGTAATCACATTAAATAATTTTTTTTCAATGTATCTAATTGAAATTTCAATATTTCAGGGAGGCAGTCAGTGTTGTTCCTGTACACACGATACCGATTCCAATGGGATGAAGTTGAATTTGGCCTCTATGGCATGTTTCTAATGGTGATGGAGGTAATTGGTAAGGAGAAATCATTTTCTTGCATCACTTTTGTAACTGGGGTAGAATATTTTTCCCAAAGTTTTATTACAAATTAATTTACTATAGGGTAATATAGTGAGATAATTAATTTATTGCTGGTTCTGGGCATGAGCAACCAGATCAGGTGTAAAGGCTCTCCTGTTATGTAAAATGTTTCTGACCAAGAAATCATAACAGCACAAGTTAAATGGCAATCAGTGGCCTCCTCCTCTGCCCCTCTTTTCCATCTTATCAAAAGAAATTTTATGCCTTGGTATGACTCTTTAGCCTTCTCGCTTGTATTTAAGGCACAGTTCACTGGATGCAAAAGGACATTTAGGACCCACAACCCTCCACCCTGAACTCTGTATGCAGAAAACCTGGAGACACAATGTTAGCGATCCATCTAAATTCAGTCCTCTTCACTGAGACTAGGCTTTAGTATTTTCAAATTAAACCCTTCTCCCATAAGCCAAGGCTCTTGAGAGTTAAAATTAGTTTTTTAAATCAATAAATGTTAATGATAGAATTGGACAGTAAATGTAATTAAGAAAGTGATGGAAGTTAAACAGCAAAAATAACAATTCTTCACTAAAATGTTTGTGGTTTATGTTGAATAATGGAGTAAATGTTGTGATCTCTAGTGTAGCTTTAGTTCCCAACATTTTGTGATCCATTACTGGCCATTTTTTCAAGTGAAATAAGTATTAGTAATGAGTTAAAATACAACTTCAATCCTTTCCAGTAAGCTATACCCATTGAACTCTAGATATGAACTCATAATGCTCAACAACACACTGATTTCTTTGACAAGTGGTAACAAAGTCACATACAGATAATGAAGTTTTAACATTCAGAAAACAGCATACATTTTATTGAAACCCAATAATTTCCATTTCCAATAATTATCCAATTTAAGAATAAATTTTACTGTGATACATTCATTATAGAGTAAACTATTTTGTCATATATCAAAACAAATTTCTTAAGCATCTACCCATTGGCATATATGATCAATAAACCATAAATTATTGTCAGATATATACAAATTCTATACTTCATGATAACTTTATACATTGTAAGTGGTGATTTATAAAAACTTATAGTCAAAGAAAATTGTCAAAACTATTTCTTTGGAATTAAGAAAACCTTAACAATCCTTCCAATTTTCAATTCAATTTCCTTCCTTCTTCTATTTTCATCTGTATCTTTTTCTGAAAAACTTGGTCAACCACTGTTGATTCATATAAATTTTGGGCTATCAATCAAATTTACCTCTTTTTACTCTTGAAAAGTGCTGTACCGAATTTGGTCATTGAGCATTCTACTCTCTTGTGGGAGAATTTACATGCCATTGTTTCTGGAAGAACCAGAGGTTGATTATACCAACCAATTTCATGACTCTCTGTTAAGGGCCATTCATATCTTTCCTTTGGCCCCAAAAGTGATTTTTTCTTTATTTCCTCCACAACATTTTCATCTATTTCAACTTTATGATCAGTATCATGCTTTGCATAAAATTTATTTGTCAAACTTTGAACTGTCAAAAAGATAATTTGTTATAGATGTAAATCATTTACAAAAATATTATTATGAACTCGTTCTAGGAATAAAAGTCTTCCAAGCAATAACACTGAACTACATATATGTACATTTAGGACCAATGTTAGGATGAAACTCAGTATTAATGTGAATGAATTTATTCTCTTTCTTATAGAGTTCTACAATTAACACATGATCTTTGATGCTATCCATATTGTTTACTACTCTCTAGGGGCTACATAATTGGTTTCTAAGGATACAAAGATTAATCTTTAACACTTGCAATAGAAACATGAATATTCACAGAAATACTCAATATGTATAAGTATATGCACTAATCTAATAAGTTCCTTTTATATAACTGTTGATCCAATTCATTATTTAATATCTCCTCATAAAATGAGAAAATCATAGCCGTTCGCCAGTATTTTTATATGCTGCTTTCCTTCCATTCTTTCTTTAATTAACCATTTGAAATAACTTGACTAATAATTTGCAAGTTTAAATTAGTAAGAATGGTGTTGATTCTATCATATATACATAAATATATGTTAATTATAATTATAAGGCCAACAATCAATATCATCTATAAAAATGAAAGTGAAATAAAAGATTTAAAACTATGCTTTTCGTATTATCTAATTAAGATTCATTGCATATTAGGTACATACAAAAACACAACAAATAATTCACTTACTTTAAATTTTGAATGGTTGACTAGAATAAATTATTTGTTGTCATTGTACCAAATGCAGCACCTAACGTTATCAAACTTCAGGACAAAGTAATTAAAGAAATGATAAATATATACACATAATATATTCACATATGGGAGGAGTTTAGATATGGAATGAAAGCTAACATTTAGTTAATTAAAAAAACAATAATAATATCCTATGATGCTACAGGTCTAGAAATTTATTTTCAGAATAAAATAGATTATTTTTTAATAACAACTTCAACAAAAAATAAACAGCTTTTTCTTGAATACAGGATCTTTTGTTTCAACTATAATTTTTTGGGGAAGTTTATTAAATAACCTTAGGCTTGAATTGATTTGTCCCCTAACAAATGTCTGGTGTAAGTCTCTGCAGGTGCTCATGTAGTGACCATGGTAATCACTATTGGACCTATACTGAGAGATATTACCCTTTGCATGTAAGAATACCATAAAAATACATACGAGCATGCATGAGTTAATTAGTGAGGTAGTTATCAGAGTCATTTGAAGAAAGGTTTACATGGTGCATCACAAGTAGCACAGCACATAACACGTATAATCCTCTTTTGCATTTTAAAGATTACACCTGCATGAAGTGAGGACCCCCAAAAGAGAATACTAAAAGTAACCCATGAATAGAATTGACTATAGTAGATAGATGATTAGACCTTAAGATTTACAGTGTTTCTAATATTTCTAATGAAGAAGCATAGTGAGCTTAGCTTTCTACATAATTTGAAAATAATACATATAATAATAATTATTATGATGTTTTATATTCAGAGATCATACAGCATAACTGAGAGAATAGTATTTGTCATGTAAAAACAATAAAAAAATAATATTTGAAATAGACTTTGAAATTTTCTTTTAAAAGCTCCCACACTTAAAACTGACACCATTATTGCTTGTGAAATGTCTAGGGCTCATTGGGTTGCCTGTATTATTGAGGATGTATTGGGAAAACAAAGGGGCATGAGGCTGAGAGCAAACATTATATGCCATAGGAACATGAACAAAAATTTTATGTTTTGAATTAATAACAATAATATTTTTACTTGTCCAAAAGACACTACAAAATACAAGTACCGAGAAAGTGTATAGGACATGTCAAAGCAATAGGAAAAGAAAATTGGAATGATACATTGCTTTAAAGTGATTTGGTGAAGTTCAATTATAAATTATCCCTACAGCCTTATTTTATGAAAGAAGAAAATTTTAATACAGAGGAATTCTTACAAAGTTTTATAGATTATAACAAATAGTGATGCATAGTACATTTTAAAAAGAAATTTCTAAGTACATATTATTGTTTTCAGGTTCCTCATATAAAAAAGTTTAAAACAAATGTGCTTTGTGCTGCTGCAAATGCTGTAAATGTGCTTTCTGAGAATAGTTAGGGTTTTAGATGAAGATGAGATAGTATTTTTGAAGACCAAGATATCAACTTATTATCACTTCTCTTTTTACAGGTTCATTCATTGCAATGGGGCTATTTAGCTACCATTTGAAAATGGCTGATCCAATAATTGGAGCCATGTCATGCACTAGTCACCTTCTGTCTAGTACATTCTATCTTTTTGCCAACACTAGTTTGCTCATGTATATTGGTGAGTAAGATATTTTCTTTTTTTAAAAATCTTCCTCTCCTTATAATATTAAAAAGGAACAGTTTTTAGTAAAATATACAAATTTTATTTCACATCAATTAGATAACCATAGCACACATATTTTAAACACGAGACAAATGTGAAATACTTCATTTAAATATCAATTTTCTAGCTCCACTGGTGGAAATGGCAAATGGTCAAGTAGTTGTCATTCCAAGAGCAATCATTACAAAACTGGT
The DNA here is from genome assembly GCA_011762765.2 of Rhinocypha anisoptera. Taxonomy (NCBI): domain Eukaryota; kingdom Metazoa; phylum Arthropoda; class Insecta; order Odonata; family Chlorocyphidae; genus Rhinocypha; species Rhinocypha anisoptera. The sequence goes on along the minus strand of WURS02063670.1, from coordinate 3,803 downwards.
TAAGAAGAATGAGCAAGGCAAGTATATACAATTTTCCAAAATTACTTTCATTCTAATTCTAAGGGTATAAAGTTGGCATTGTAAGAAAAAATTTTTTCCACTCTTGTACAACAAACAGGACATACAATTATTTATCTCACAAATATTCATGTCAAGAATATTAGAACTTCTAGTTGATATATTTAATATAATGATAATCAGATTTGATAAATTTGATTTCAACTGTCTTTTTACTATAAATTCTAATACCCATCTTTTCTGGATATATTATCATTGTGGGCACCGAAACCCGGGAGTCCCTGTGAGGTTATGGTTTGGCAAGTTGAGAAATGAGACCAGGCACAAGTAAACTTTTTGTTTATTGATGCCTTAATACATGCATGAATAGAGAGGTAGGCATCGGAGTTCCAATGCCAAAGGAAGACTTTAATGGAATGGGTGAGTCGCAATGGGTGCAACTCGGAGACAGCTGCAAGGTGGCTCCTTATCTCAGGGCCTCCACCATCGGGATACATGTTGGCGAGGGGGGCAAGTTTGTTGAGTGCAACTGATGAGTGAGAAGGATCAGCTATTGCATGGGTGCATTAAGAGCTGGGGAGAGCGAGGAGACTCGCAGAGACCCGGGCACTACAATCATGTCCATCCCATGTTTCATTCTCTCATTAACTTGTTGTAAATTACTGAAATTCTAAAATTACACTGTTGAAAGTAAGAGTATAGAGGAAACCTATTGCCATATTACTTACATCCTAATAGACATGATGTATAAAAAATAGAAAGAGGAGAATGGAAGAATTTTAAGTGGATCAGTGATAAACATAGCATATTTTTCATTGTTACATGCAGGGTGAGATGTAAGTATTTGATGCAGGATTAGAAGGTATTGCTATTACAGATTCCATCTCATTTGCAACCACTGTTTGATATGTTTGACTTTATGAACCATATTTCTGAAGAGTCTGATATTAGCACTGACAACAAATAGCATCTAAAACTAAAAGGTTTTTAGTGCATGGGGCAATGATTTTCGAAAAGGTAGAAACAAAGAGAGCTGAGTCTCTCAGAGTGTGGGATTGAGGTGTACAGGGATGAAATGTTTATAATGGCCTTGGAGACACAAGAGAATGAATGAAGAAATATCGTAGTTTGTTTTGTTAAAAAATTGTAAGTTACTGCAAAGTCTTCTGCAGAGATTAGAAGATGACTGGTTTTTTCTGCATTGGTTCATCCTGCTGGATGACAGTTTCTTCAGGTCCAAATATATTAAATACTTTTCACCTGATGATCCTGATTGGAATGCCGGTGGAACTGGTGTCCAGCAGGATGAACTAATATGGAAGAGATTAAAAAACCCTCAAGTCAAATTATAAGTTGGTTTAACATACAAAGGTCCAAGGTCAAAGGCAATATATACTGAAATACATTCTCTTTGTGTGGGCTATGGAGTAAGACGATGAGATGGCCAGGGATATTTTGTTTGGTCAATTTGGGGAGGAGGAAGAGATTTTGGGATCAAAGGTAAGGAGAGGAGAGAACAGAAATGCCTGTGGTGAAGAAAGCATCTGTTGGACATCTGAAAGCTTCCTTTGTGTCAAAAGAGAATAAGGTCTTCATGGTATTATGGATTGGGGTTCTCAGGAAGGGAATTTAGGATTAGCTTTCAGACTTTGTCATGTGTCTTTATCAATGTAACATGCATATGTGTGTGGATACATGCACACACTTATGTACATATATATCATGTGGATGGAAATTCTGATTAATTCCCTTCCAGAGAGTGAAACATAAAGCATATGTATAAAATGTGATATGGTAATAAGTATTTTCTTGCACTTGCAGCATATGAAAATATTCATGTACAATGAATTGTGAGAAATTTTCAAAGGCTTCCTTTTCCAAAACAGAATTGCAGACAGTTTGGCAAGATAAGCTTTCTTTGGGGACATCCCAGTTGATCTGAATCCCCAATTACCTTTAATATTACCATCATATGTACATATTTGGGTTAATTAATCCTTCCTAATCTAATTTTTATGCAATCTGCTTCCATCCTAACAACAATTTATTATGGTCAGGAAACAGGTAATTGGATTTCTATTACCATACTCCAATTTGGAAAGAGAAAAACACGCACACACATACAAACATAAATGATAATTTAAATTTTATTTTAAATATCATTATTAATTGCAATGTTTTACTCCTATTTATAATTTTTGTGTGTTATTAAATTAGGTTACAAGTAGTACAATGTCAGATGTCATCCAGCATCAGAGCAGAAAAGGAAAAGTTCAATGTTGTTCAAGGTCTGACATTGGACTGGAAAGTGTTAATCAGGGAAAACTTGTATTTTCTTGGATATGATTTTTGCAAGATCTTAATATGACACCTTATTACCCACAACTCATGAATTCAAGAAGCCTTCTTTTGTTCTTTTTCTTCAACCAGGCCGAGTCAATGCCCTTCTTGGCTGCATGGAAGCACTTATTCCAATGATATTTGAGCCCATATATAACAGACTCTACTCTGACACATTGGCTTCACCTTTCCCTCAGGCATTTTTTCTCTTGTCAGCAACATTGGCTATGCCACCTACAGCTGTTTTCATGTAAGTGTGTCAATATAATACAAAACTGTTGGTGTTAATTGCTAAGGCAGTAAAATTGACTCTGAAATTGTGGCTTAAGTTACCATAGAATTTCATTCTATTTTTGATTGAGTGTATGGTCATCAAATTGAGACTTAGAATTGTGTTCCGAGCATTATTTGATAATGCGCTGTCCATGATTTTGATTTTAAGTATAATATCTTTGCCATGGTAATGCATTACACGATGGTACCTACTATAATATGACACCATGAAATAAATACAACAAATGATTTTTTCTAATTTGTGCAGATTTACTATGTCATAAAAGATTAAGGGGTGGTTATAAATAACACACATTTTAACATAATTAAGATGTTTGAGATATTACCTTACAATTTCTGTAATTTTGAGTAATTTCTTGGTATTCATTTTATTTCATATGCATATATTGTTTATGCTAAATCATTTTCTAATGCACTATGAATTAGTTTCACGTATTTGTTTCCTTGCCAGCTGGCTTGGCTGACTGGATAGTGTACTTGCCCGCCAACCAAAGATGGTGGGCTCAAATGCCACTAAGTGCTTGAATGTTGTGTTTGTCCAAAACTATTTTCCTGAATGGTCAGCAAGGGCAATCAGCCATAAAAAATCTCCAAAATCAAATTAGGAAAGTGACTCCAGAGTAATGGGAAAATTCTTAAGAAGAAAAAAGGCAGTTTTATTATACTATTATTTATCAGTTATTTTTTATTCTGAAATCATGTTACAATGTAACAATGATGTGCAAGTGTTGGAATGGAATTTGACGTCAAAATTCATAAACAGTAGAAGTCTGCTATAGCGAGTATGGCTTATAACGAGACTATCGCTATAGCGAGTGACCATTTGGCATTGGTTGGTCCACATGTTAAAACATAAGCAGTTCCGCCGGTTATTACGAATGGTCACACCTGCACTATCGCTATTGCGAGTAGATTTTGCCGTAGTTTGTGTTCGGGTTGCATAAATCGCAGGATTCAAAACCGCATTACATGGTTATGCCTCGTGAATCTAAATTGTAATGAAGACTTTAGTAGAGACTTTGTGGTGATTTTACGAGAGAAGACTTTGTGGTTTGATGTCACAGACTTTCCTGAGGAATGACTGAACAACTTATCTTGGAATCTGTGCGCCAGTCTGTAATTTCCTGGTGCTATTTCGTCCTTATAGCCGA
>WURS02063659.1:0-10610 GCA_011762765.2 Rhinocypha anisoptera | reverse complement strand
GATTAAACACCAAGGGATTATGTTTCATATAACAATAATACTGCTTTTCATATAACTAATCAATTTTTACATAAAAGGTCTCTCTTCTCCCAGTCTTTTTCGGGAAAAAAAATTCTCTCCCTCCTTGCTATGTGCCGGAAGTGGATAGAACGGCCCGGGACTCATCAAGTGGGGAGGGAAGGACGCGTGAGACCGACGGACGACAGCTTTCCAGGAATAAAAGCTGTCTTTTCGGCGGGAGAGGAAAACCTCGATCGGCCAGGCCCTTTTCTCTCTCTCTCCGTCCTTTTCTGCGTTTGCCTGTTCGTGGCCAAGGCCGACTTAAGTGACATACTCAACGTTATACGGACCCCATAGGCTTAGGGGAACACACCTTAACTGAAAAAAGTGTCAAAAGAATACTTGTCCATAATGCTAATAATAGATTACTCCATCGAAACGCGTGCAGTTATTTAATACATATTATTGGTATGAATTTAATGAACAGCAGTTTCCATAGCAAACCTTATATACTGCGTCCTAAACAATAATCGACCCCGTGAATTGATTGCTAACTGACCCGGAATTCACGGGGTCGATTCCCACAAGGGAATGAGTAGTTCGTTTGTCATTCCGGAAGTGTTTGCTGGTCGAACTTGCCGCGCGGTAAACCTCGGCTGTAAATCAACCAAAGAACCTTCTGAAATGCAATGGGCTACCATGTGTTTTCATACTTCCCACTTATTAGTCTTGAGTCATCAGTGTCAGAAAATATTTTCGTAATTGCGGCCTGTCATTCATTCAGTGTGTCGACCCCGTTTCCAAAGCCTTAGTTTTATTTTATTCCCTTTCCTGCGGTTTTTCAAACATTTTTTAAAAAATTATCGTGAAATGATTTCTGCAATTCGGTCAAGGAAAATTCAGACTCTTCTCCGTGAATTATCCTTTTGGAAATTTTTATCCTTGTTCAGTGATGCTTACGAGTATTTATATGAAATTACTTCATTTGATGACCTCATTTTTATGGAAACATGACGGTCATTTTAAATTTTTGCTTTTATATATCCTCAGATGTTGTTTATTGAGGAACTCACTTGAAATCTTTTTACTCGCTGGGAGAGATTTTCGTCAATCTCTAGTTTCGAATGAGCACTTTTCATTTCCATTGAAAATTATTTTTTTTCTCTACAAGGCACCGACAACGAACGTCAACATCAGGCCACCTGATGATGACGTTCAGTGGCGAACCTAGAAAAATCTGGACTTTAAATACATGCAAAGTTTTTCATGTGAACTATGAATGGCTTCCGCAAGGTTTCGCCCAATACTTTCTCGTATATCATTCATAGGGTCACACCGCCCCTTCAATCCTCACTGTGGCATCAGCTTCAGATTTTAGTTCTACTTTCTTCATTATCCTTGAGGGTTCAATTTTTTCCTTGGAGAAATTTGTTCCAGGAATTCATTTCGAATCTTAACTTTTTGTCCTTCAAGAAAGAGCTAAATTGCTCATTCGGTTGTAATTACAACATTTCTTTAGCGTTTTTCTGACACTCTTTGTTTTTTTATGTCATGAAACTGATCTACGGTTATGTGGCATTTCATATTATTATTTCTTCTTTCTTATATCCGAATTCAGATTTCCTCCTTAGGTCTTGTGGCGTTTAGTACTTTTTGATAATTCTCAATAAAATCTTCTAATGGTAACTTATTATTTTCGTTATCTTACATTTCACATATCTCCTTCATAAAGAACAAATTATTACATTTCTGCGGATTTTGCCGGCTCTACCGTTTTTGAGTGCTCATATTATTTCCTTGAATACGTTGTCATTTCATCATTAACGAACTTGGTAGCTTTCCACATCTTTGTGGTTCTTTTAGTCTTAACTTTGTTTCGTTTTTTAACGAGAACAGAGGAAGTTGTGAGATGTTATTTTTTCACCTTCCACGCTTCTCTCGTCTACTTGGTCTATCCGCCCAAGAGCATTCCGGTAAAATAAGATAGTTTTGCTCTTCATTGAAATTATTTTTCTTCTCCACGCTCTTGTCCTAGATATCCACCTTTTCCTCTTCATTATAATCCATCGCAGATGCAAATTGGGGAAAAAAACTCGGAACTCGCCGCGACGGCATTTTGATTACTGCTATTTTCACTGACAGCGCTCCCTTCAGTAGTCACCGACCGAGAATTTGCCTGGTTCATCTCCAGAATTCTTCATTAGGAAGTGGGAAAAAGACGATGACCTGCTGCTCCTTGGAATAATAATGCGGTAGTCTTCCAATGCCTTCCTTTGACTTTTGGGGGGATGTAACTGGTTGCAGCCTCGCGCCTGGTCCTTGGCCGAATTCGGAACCGTCCGAGTACTTCTGGGCCATCTTATCCCTATGGTCTATGGTCTGTAAATATCATTTGATCATGTCCAAGACAGTTTATTAATTGATCATGTTGGCGTATTTCCCAATCAAATCCTGTATCTCGAAGTCGATCCAGTTTCCATATTTCGGTGGACCTACTTTGGAGCTTAAAATATAACGTCAACTATTTGACGAAACCAGTCATGTTATAATTATTTCCCTCTCAAGCCAAAATCTTTTTTATTTACCTACAATATCAACAATTAGTGGGGAATTATTTTAGATAATTTTCAGTAGAACAATGCATTTTACTCCACTCCGACAAATTTTACGACAATATTATTACTCCTTGTCTAATTAGCAAATTAATTCGATAGTGGTGATGAATTATATTTGATATACGGCAGACCATTTTTTTTAGTGTCGAGTTTTTCATCAATTAACAATATGCATTGGAACAAATAGGCATAGTATATCTATCACATAATAATTATTTTTTATAAATTCATCCACTACACCCATACTTTTTCCAAGTTTTGTTCATCCAATATTATAATCACTCAAATGAAGGTGGGAAGTTACTAAAATACGGTATGTTTTATTTTCCGATCGATTGTGTCCAGTGTCTGTGAAATGAAACAGTACTGTATTAATCAGACTATACGACATGCATGATGATATGTGATTACTTTCCAAATTATTTAAACAAGGCTCTATGAATTTCTCTTAAAACAGTTTATACTTAAAATATTTCGATAAAATTAGCTTGCAATGTCATTACATCGATACTTTGAAATGTGTGGTGTACTTTTAAGATTTATTTAATATTATTATGTACAGAGTTAACAGTCATAGGCGAGTCGTGGTGGAAGGAATCCATAACGATAAATGATGGAGCACTTTCCCACAAAAAATATAAAAAATATACTTTAATGCGTAATATTAGTAGGCAGTAAGTATATTTTTTGTGAAAAAGTGCTCCTTCATTTATCGTTATTATTATGTATGATTTTATTCAAGAATATTGATATCACAACTAAGACCTAATTATTTTTAGGGTATATGTATGTTTAATGTAACTATCTAAGTACATTGACCACGTTTCATTAGACTTGCTGTTGTCAGAAACGTTTCATGATAAGAGGGATTACTGGTTTATTTTTAAAGGTTAATATTAAAAGCTGGATACGCTCTCTCTAAATCATGTTAGTTTTATGCTTTTGAAAGCAGATTTACGACTGATATTCTTATGGGTTTAGTGAAAACTGTTTTCAATATTTGTATCCGAGGATACAAAGGTAAAACTCATGCTTCTAAAATCTTTTCCAAGAAATATTATTGCTCGTTTAAAGTTTCTTTACTATAGAATTTGAGGTTATTAGAGCACACATTATCTGAGTAGTTTTTCACTGATGAAAATGTGAAAGGAGGCTTTCAAATCGGAAAGTGAATAACTTAGACATTAAGCTATATGCAAGGTAGACATTTCAGGGATAAGAGTAGGCCTGAAGGAACATCAATCACCGAATGGAGGACCCGTATAAACTGTCAGCGCTATCATTTCAATCCATTGCGGAGGACTTAAACGAAGTTCGCAGAAACTTATTTCGTGCTCTGTGGCAGGTTGAATTAATGCTCTACTAGTAGGACGACAAGTTCAACGAGCATTGGCTGTAAGGTTGGACTACAAGAAGATCATCTGAAGCAATTGACTGAAAAATAGGTCATTTAGCTCTTTGCCCAATAGGTAGGTTTTGGAAGAATTTGACGAAAAGGTACATTTATAATTATGGAAGCCAATCTTATTTTCTTGAATAAAATTACTACTTTAACAAGAAAGTAAATAATTACCTCTTCCGTATCTAGTCTTTTATATACATACCTTAAGTTAACAAAATATACCTTCAGTTAAACAATCAATTATATACGCACAAGTGCATGAGAATAAACCTATATGATATTCAGGTAAAATACATTTTAAGAAACAACAATCATCTTTCTGTAACCCCGTGAATGGAATTGCAGTAGAAGATACTATATATATGCGTACTATATTGACGGGTTGTTTCGATTCCTAATAGAGTCAACTACGTTCAAGCAATTAATAGAGTCAGCTACATTCAGTATAAGGATTGACTGGTAGACTAGTTATTGGAAACTAGATCTCTGATTCGCTTTGGTCGATATACATAAAGACATTGTTTTTGTTTTTTAACATAAGTCACATTTCTTTGCTACCAGTCTATAAAATCCAATATTAATTATCTAAGCTAAGTTTTCTTAAGGCATTCGAATTTTAAAATTTTTATCTATCTTAGGATCTAGCGGTAGGTAGAGAAACAAATATTTTCATAAAGGCGTTGATCAAGTTGCAATATGGCCTTTAAGGCCACATTTTAACTTCTCTCGTGATAATTGAATAAAAAAGTCAAATAAATAAATACTATGGTGCATCCTGTAGTTTCTTTAGATCAATTAATCTCATCACAGAAAAACCACATAAACGTTTAAAAATTCTGCCGCTAAAGTATAAAAAATTTTTCTCTATTGTTTAATCGCCTTTTAAATCAACGAGGTTGTGATATCTCCATCAAAATTGTAAAAACTGTCCGCGGACCTTGATTTTGAAAAATTCATTGTTGATAGCACCGTTAAAAATATATTCATGCCCATATTTTAGGGAAAAAATTACCTTTCATTAATTCACAGATAGTTTCTTAACGGGGTTTTAAAAAATCATGTAGTTAAAGCGAGACATTATTATCCTGGAAAAACGAGGTCATGCCCAATTAAGCTTCCTCCACACAGCGAAAAAATTAAATAACCCCTTGGTATCCAATGGACGGTCCCTGACGATTTCGGCTTTGGTTTTATGGAAAGAGAGAGAGATTAATGGTTTATTCGATAAAGGGGATGGGGCAGGATTGGAGCGATTGGTTATTTCCTCGGCGTTCCAGAGAAAGGATACGGATTGAATTCCCAAGGAGGAACTTGATAAATTTAAGTCTTCTCTTTTAATTTTTTTAAACTTCTCTCTTCCCTTCCTCCGATTCGACCAATAAGGTCGAAGAGAAATGGTATATCGCCTTCACTTTGGGCCAAAGTAGAGATGGAAAGAAATCAGCTCTTCGAAATGTGATAAGTGCTGAAGCAAGGGCTGTTCGGGTGCTTTAGAAGCATCTGGAAATAGATTCATCACGTTTGACCTTCTGTTTGAACCATTGGTGCAAATCAGTCTCACTGAAATTATTGATTGAATCATTATTCTGCGCAGTCGGAATTTTCTCACCCAGCATATGCTAACAGGTAGTGTGGTCAATAACATTTTCATAATGTTATAATAGAGTAACTTTTTTTAGTTTTACGTAAGATTAATGGCATCAGCGAATGAAACAAAGTGGGATGGTTTTTTCTTTATGACTATTTTTAATGCTATATTTAATATTATATCATTAAATGTGTTGCTACAGTTATTATAATTAAATCCTAAAAATGGCACAATTGGCTCTACAATATTATTGCCCCCTGATTTTCTATAAGACTTGGGACACAGTAATCATCACTCATATACCATAAAATAGCTTGGATTCATGAATCACCTTCACTTTCCAGCCGAAAAGTTAAGAAGAATAAAAATGTAAAATCCTCATATTATATTGAGTTCCATCCGCGTATGAAGGATTATCTTTAGTAGCGACGGTTTCAAATTAACTGCGTCGAATAGTAAAACTAAAGTTCTTAACACATTGAAGTTATTAGAAGCTTCTTAGAAAACCTAATATAATTACCTACTTAAATATTTCAGTCACTCGTGTGTTGCAACGAATAATTTCCTTTCTCTGGATTGATCTTATTCTCCTTTTGTTAACTATAGATTTTAAATCACAATCAGATTCATTTAGTGTTTGTCATTGAATAATTTTTTTCATGGGCATTTAATTTTCTAACCAACATTTTATTTCATCATTACGACAAACACTATTTCAATATTAAATGGATTTTCTCAAAATATGACAAAATTCAACCGAAACCTTTTCAGAGCTAAACGGATATTTCCTTGAGTTACAGTGCTAAAGCTTCAATTTTGTTGTTGTCAAATTCTATTTGAAAATTATTAATTATAAAGAGCTAAATTTAATATAACTATGACGAATAAATATCGTTGTGGCTTTCATGTAATGCAGTCATTGATAACTATTAGGTAAAACCTGCGCAAGTGGTTTATAACTAGAAATAAATAATTCGGAATTCATTAAAATTACTGAATAAAATCTAAAGTTAATGGCTATATCCATGACCGACCCCTTGGATTGACAGTTGGAAATTTTTATGCGATATGGGTGCTTATGTTGTACTGTGTTAACTAGTTACTTCATAATATCTGAACCATTTCAATTAATTAAAAGCAATTAATACGCCAAGTCCAAAACCGAATTTTATTTGCCACCTTATATTATATAGGTACTCATATTGCCCAATTACCATAGGTAAACTCACGAACTTGAAGTATTTCCTCTTGAATTGTCGACCGCTGTCAAGAACACATACACCATGTACCGTCTTTCTTTTCCGTGTTTGGTTATTTTGATGGGGAAAGAGGAATTGTCTACGTTTAGGTCAACCGCACGGTGGCAATCTGATAGCCCAAGATGGAGTAAATCAATTCTTGGATATTGATAACTCCGGTAATGAAGGACGCATATTACACACAATGATCAAACAGTTGGTTTATAGGGACTCTGTTAACTTTGTTTCCGTAAGGTTATTTAAATTTTCATTCTGTGGGTGGTTAATCGTAATCTTAATACAATGGTGACGCTTTTCCATTGTTCGAATTTAAATTTATGGCAGGCTTTGATTTGTTCTTCTTTGTTTGCGCATTGAAAGACATTGACCTGTCAAAATCTCAAATTTATAAGCCACATTTTAGGATATTTAATTTTACCCTTACTGAGGGTTTCAATTACGATAAATGTGTTAAAAAATTGCCAGATTTCCCATTCAAAGCATGTTTTATTGTGATTTCTTGATGTCGGAACAATGTAAACTTTCAGAGAATACGCACGGCATTGCAGATTTGAGACACGCGCCGCCCTAGAATTAGTAATACCCAACAGTCATTTCGTAATAAGAGTAATGCAAGAGCAAATCCAAGGGCAAACGTAAAGTCACGTTCCCACCGCTATATCAGTTCCAATTTCTCAAAAGGCAAAAAATATAATGCAACCAAATCAACGCTCGTTCTTTCAATGTAAATCCAAAAATTCAACGACCGAGAATCATAAGATATATTCTAGAAATGGCTTCTGCCTTTTTCATATATATATTCGTCTATAATTCACAGATGCACGTTGAGTTGAATGGATAGTAAATTTAATTTATTTAAATGTCCCGTTCATGTGTCAAAACTAAGTTCTGAAGCATTTTACATATTAGTTGTCCTTAAATTTTATTTTTATTGTTATTTGATATTAATCTAAAAATGATACCATTTTCGAATTCATGAAAATTATCTGTAACATATGTTTTCATTTTTGTAATTGATTGTTAATTACTTCACGATTCATTCAGCGTATTATGTTTTATGGTATTTTATCTACAGTTTTTCCCTGAATTTAGAAACGTCAAATAATTATATCAATAAATATGCGTAATATTTTCAAAATTTAAGTAATACTTAAGTATGTCATTATCTGTCAATATTATTGTCAAGGCGCTCAAATCATTGGTACGAAGGTTTTCGCGGCGTCGTCCAAGTGCTCTCGGCTTTATCGGGTGCTGCGTCCGCGTTTGTTGACTTGTGATGACAATAATTTCGCTAGCCATCCTGCTAGCGGCTTCAGGTCGAAACTGTTGTCATCACAAGTCAACTAACGCGGACGCAGCATCCGATAAAGCCGAGAGCACGTTCAAATCATTCTTCTGGAGATAAGTCCTTAAATGATATAATATAGGACGTCCTTAAATAATATAATTATAATATATAAATTATATAATATAAATAATATAAATTATAGGTATATATCATATACCTATAATATCATGGACGGAAAGATTTCTCACCAATTCCATTCCATGTGGTTATGTATAAAGAAACCAAGGGAAAATATCGAACTCTGATGTGTGAATTTTACATTTGCTCTTGGACTTAGTACTACGTGAGCTCTACCCAAACTAACCTTCGGCTTGAACAATGTTTTTTTTTAATTCTGCCTAAAATATTGTATTTCACAATGTGTAGTTTGGAATGGTTAATTTTATAGTATGGCGCCTTCAGGCGTCAAAGAACCTTCGTTATTACGACAAGAACCTGCATTGTTTCTAATGGCTAGTAAAATAAGGAATCACTCTACAATTCTAATATCCATTCTGGCTGTTCTCCTTCCCCACGAAATTTCTTCGCGGACAAGTGTGTGCATGAATGTATGCATATTATGGTGTTCATTAGGATTGTATAAAGAAACAAGTAAACATTTTATATGTTTCTTAGAACGTTATTAATTTTTGGCTCTTCGTTCTAAGGAAAGTTGTTTTTGACGTGATCGTCTAAATTCCATCTCGATTGACACATAATGAAGAATTTAGATGTTTAAGTGACTCAATTTATTTTCCAAAAGAGCCGAAGTTTTTTTGATTTAAATACAGTATGTAAAACTAAGGTATTTAAACTATATAAACTAAAATACGTGTAAAACTAAGATATTTATCGTGATTAGACTACAACTAACGAAATCGTTCAATTTGTTGGTGATTATTAGCTTCATTTCAAAATGGCAACTTTTAAAGAGACCTCTAAAGCAAAGAGACCTGAACATCTGCTTTAGACTGACGCTCACCCTTCCTGATGTCCCTGAGGGAGAGGGTGGAAGATATTTAGAGGAGTTGAGAGTTGAATGTGAGTTCTTCTCTCCCCTTTTTAAGCATATACCACTTGGTACATCCCCTCGCCTTGGGGTGGATCAGTCAGTAGTGTTCACGAGGACTACCAGCTCCAGATGCTCGGAGGGGGAAAGCCGATGCAATTAGAGTGTCCGAGGTGATATATGCGGGACAACCCTGCGAAAATGTCCAAGTTTTAAGATTAGCCGAAGGGATGGTCTGGCAAAACCCTATTTTCATTCCCAGTTTGAATTGGCCGAACGTTCATTTTCATTTCGGGTAACAGTCTTGCAAGACGCTCAATTCCGGGCTCCGCTCGTGATTTAATGGAGTGTTAGAGATTTTTTTTTACTTTTAATTAATTTGAACCAATATACGACCTCGAAAGAAACCTTACAAGCTTCCAACATACCTTTATATTTTTGTGTATATATATTTATGTGTACGTATGTATCACTGCAGCCAGCCCATATAAGTTTAGCCAGAGGAGAAAGAAGGAATAGAAAGGTTGTTCCATTTTGATTTCTTTTGTAGAGAAAAAATGGACCTATAGAGTATAAAACAAATATCCATTCGCTATATTCTGTATCTTACATTTCATATTTAGTCACTGACATTGCATAACACAAAATAAAGTTTCTTCTCCAAAAATTTGCGATATTCAGCACTTGATAATATCTACCCCTTGCATTACGAATGTCTAAAATGCCTTTTAATATTCCTATTAATGATTCACTTTCCACATCTTCTTTTACCCATCCGGTTTCCTTTACTTATCCTTCGAATTAACTATGGCTAAAAATTTACTAATTTTGCTCAATCTCTCTTCAAAGGACTTGCACGAACCATTATTTTTGGTTGTCATCTTCATGAGGAAATTCCCTAAAACTAAAAATACAAAAGGTAATACTACATTTCAATAAGTAAGTACTACTAGGCTTTGGACTTCGCCTTACTATTCTTGCATTAGAAAGTTCCTGAGACAAACCACAACTCTGATTAATGGCATTTTAAAGCAAAACCGTCTCACTTATTACCACATCAAAATCATGGCGTTGGGTGAGCCTGGTGCAAAAAAATGAAATATTTTCCTTATTTATTGGAAAACCTAATGGCCCATTCAATCCAAATATTCTGCGAAAGGAATTAAAATATTGGATATCACGAACACGATTTTAATTTATTTACCTTCATTCCTCCAAGCACTTAATAGCCACTTTTCGACTCTTCTGGAAGGAGAAGGATTGGAAAATAAATTCGGTCGAGTTTTCCATGATGTGACCTTTGAGGAATTCTTTCATTGGGAGAACGTAGCCCCGGGTGGAATTCGGTGGGGAGAAAGTGTAGAATGTGAAGCGGGTGTGTGTGGCGGGGAAGAGGAGGCGGGAGGTGTG
>WURS02063648.1:0-10611 GCA_011762765.2 Rhinocypha anisoptera | reverse complement strand
GACTACGAAATGATGTGAAATAGCCTTTTCCCGTATTCCGCTATATATGTGGTCACCAATATCGGTAATATATGACTCATCAATCTGACCAAACAGTTGGAAATGGAAATATGCCCCTTGGCGAGGAAATGTTAAAGATTTGTACTGTTTCATAGCATTTCGTAAAATTTCCTACTTTTATTTCTGATGAAAATCGCGGATTTATTCACGATTTTGCAGTTGTCAACCCAACAGTTACGAGTGAAAATGACTGTGATATCAAAGTAACATTTAATCCGCTGCAGAATTAATTTAACTATGCTAATACGCTCATTGCATTTTTGATACTGAATATCTAGATCATTTACTCACAATAATAGGATTTAATTGTTTCTGGCGTATCTTTTTGGAATCGAATTCTTGTGAAATGACAGTACATTTGCATAAGTGATATTGCTATTAAATTCCAAAAATGGTGCAAAAATATTCATAAAATCTTATTCTCCTGTCAAACCCAGAGATGAGATGAATCCAGTAATACAAATGGCACCCAAGTTATTCGGTATACCGAAGTTGCATAATACTGATATACTTTACAATTAAAATTTTCACCAAAATACGTTTCATGGTGTGAAACGTATTTAGTTCAATATATACATATGTAAGAGGTGTAAAAATTCATTATCATTGAATCCATGGAAGCCTTTTACTTATCGGAGAAATTAACGTGCGTAATGTTTGCTTTTTTCCTCTTATGAAAGGTATTTGTTGGTTGACGAAGCCGGTGTTTCTCAAAACGTTTTTGTTTCAAGAAAAACAATATTCTTGCAATCCAGTGATTTAGTTAAAGGTTCTCCTCTGTCTCTCCAATATACAGATTATTATCAGCTTTATTTTTATTATCAGCCGACTTGAAAAAGAACTTTTCCCTTCTTTGCAACCACTCATTATAATATTCTATGTTAGTACCTCAAATCTCTCTAGACATGAATCATTTCAAGAGCGAATGTTACAAAATCTGGAATTTTCTAAGTTAAAAAAAGACACTTTCACGGACCAGATTATTCATTAAAAGTGAAGACATTATTTACAACAGAAATTAGCTGACATTCACCCATAGAGTAATGGTCAATTGAACATTCCCTTGTCCGCATTACATCTGAATATAGAACTTGACGTCATCAAGCAAGTAGCTGTGAATCACGGTTATCAAGAGAACCCATCAGCGAACTTTACTTCAATACATAAAAAAAACAAAGTTGTTAACACATTTTTGTATTTTTACTTTTTAAAAAGTTCGTTATCTAGGTGCTGTTAAAGGCAGAAGGCCCTTTCCATGAGTCATTTCCCCCATCGTTATTCAGCCATTCCTCAATCCTGGTATCTTTCCTTCTCACCTTCCGTGTTATCCATATTGTATGCATGAAACGACTAAAATGCCTTTTGGTTGCTCACATACGGTGAAGATTTGAAGTTGAAACCCAGGTTGAGAATAACAATAAAATCCCTGTGGAATAAGCGTAATAATAAAGTGTATGCTCATTCCTCACACTGGTTTGTCTTTTGCCCAGACATATGTTGATGAGCTGAGTCCTTCAGCAGGTAGGGCTGTCTTGACAGTATTTCGTTACCTGCCGGAAACTAGTAAACACTGAAGGTAACTTCTTCCGTTAAAATGAATATATTTCCATTTTCCTATCGTGGCTGCTTAATTTCCTTATTCCATTTTGGCAATTTCGTTTTACCTTTTCAGTTTTTTCCTCTCCTTCACATTTGCAGTCTCGAACACCTCGTTTGAACGTCGCTCATGCACTCTTTCCAATCAGATTTCTGGATAATTTCATAGGGGTGTAGTGGTGGAAACATTTTACCTGTCAAAAATGTACCTGCTCTTTCAAATCGATAGTTAAATTGTGAACCTTCTACATTTTCTTCAGATTTTCCCTGCCTTCAGGGGTCGCCATTCCCACTTTTTTATTCCCACTCCTTCCTGTTCCCCGTGTCGCCCACACTCTGGCCTCCGTCCCTCAAGTCCTCGATTACACAATCTTTTCACCTTTTCTTTGGTCTTCCTCCATGTCTTCTGTCACCCACCTGAAGATTCGGCATCTTCCGTAACACGTGGCTTTCCTTTATCCTCATCGCATTACCACACCACTGAGGGCGACTTTCACGAGCCTTCTTAAATGACTACAACTCCAACCATACAATGAATTTCGTCATCCCTAATCCTGTCCTTCTCTTGTCTTTTTATTGTCCATCTCAGCCATCTCCATCTCATCACCATATCATCTCCGCCACATCCTGTTTTTTCTCCAGTACTCTAAATCATTGAAGGTCTCACTACTGCCTGCTGTCAGTATAATCATGGATTGGGAAACCAACTTGTATAGGAAAAAATACGACCCGTAGATGCCCTCAACCCGCGGTGTTTATTTGTATACCGGGTAGCAATACACCAGGATTTAACTTCATCGTGTCGTTTCTCCTACATGGGAGCTAGCTTCTTAAAGTTACACGACGGTTTGAAAGTTATCTTATTACTCCTAAACAGGTACATTTAATTACACCATATGTGCAGTGGCATCTATTTCCTTTATATTGGATACGATTTACAATTTTAAAAACTTAATTTTTTGTTTTGGTAAATATAAATTAGCAATTGATAAACTTACCTCTGATTTTCTTACATCATTATGACTACATTTAATACACTCAGCTAATATTCCAAACAAAGATAAATATTAGATTCTAGAATATTCGTATTATTATGATATAAGAAGGGAATGGGATAATAATCTTTTAAGACGACTTATTTTTGTTAAAAAGTTTTTTAACTTTTTTCGACGTACTCCAGGTTCTGCCCTTAATATTGGAAATATTATTTACTTTGTGCGTGTTCTGGCGGTGATACGGTTAAAGATTGTAACTCAATTCAAATAAAATACGAATATCATTATTAAAACCGACCATTGAGGAAACAGTTCCGCTGCAGTCTTTGAACATTTTGCAAAAGAGTGGCCGTGATAATTGCCTGGGTTTGCGTGCATTTGCCTTACAATGACCACTTGTGATATATTAGCAACACGTTTGATGTTTAAGCTCTTCGGCGGCTCAAGTAATTTAACACCTTAAACAAGTGTACCCTAATGTATCAACGCAGTATACTTGAACGTGGCAGTGTTCCAAATTGCGATCTGCTTGATTATTCATTTTGTTCGCCCAACAGGTTAGCTCGTAATTGAGGTCGCTGTAATTGAGTTTTAGGTATCCGGCAGCTTAGGTATTTCGCGTCATTATCGAAGTTTTAGAAAACTTGTTACACCATCGCAAATCAGCAATTACCAGAGCTGGATTTGAATTCACGACCTCCTTGAAAGCTGGTGCGAACTAGTCTGCAATCGGTCGTATGTGTGTTGTAATGTAAATAGCACAATGTTGCAGATGTTTAATCACCCTCAATATAGGTACAATTACAGTAATGTTTTATAAATAGTTCAATATAACTTACTGGTAGTGAACCACGCTAAAATTTAAAATGTAATTAATGTAAATTCCGCGAACGTTAGCTGAGATTCAAATAAAGTAATATGGTAATTGAGTTTTTCTAAGGGAATTAGAGAAATAATACAACTTTCTGTAATATTTAGCTCTTAATTATAATACAGTTATTGAGGGGATATCACTCATGGAAAGTATTTTGAAGGTTTTTCTTATTTGTTGTAGGGTAAGAGGTAGTCGTTTTCAAATTGAAAATCGGTATATTTTTTCTATACAATAATAATATCCTAAATATTTATTAATCCTTTTAAGATGATGGTAACATAAAACATCATATTTCTGAAATATATGATTTTTATGAATATTGGAATTTATTTAGAAAAACTATCAAATTCTGCCTAGTGAATACAATTGTGATTTTGGATTCATTCGGAGTGGAAATGAACTGTCACTCATGAAGAATACCTAAATGTGTGATGCGGAGAAGTTGAACATATGAGAATGGTTTCCGATTCCTGTGAATAGCACGGAATCACTTCAATCTGCTACGATAATATTTCCCATTAGCAGCTAGCATTTAATTTTTATGTGTGTAGCCACATTCCATGGTTCCAAATGAGTAAATTTATGATCAGAACTGCAACATGACAAACGATTAATTTAATAAGGGGCACATAGATCGTAACTGAAATTCAAAACAAGTGTATTGGCTTGCGAATGGCATGAGTGAAAGATTTGTCATGTAATTTCTTCACGAATTTAATTCAGAATTCCTGATTTATTGGAAAGAGATAAATGGATTCAAATCCTGGTTTACGATTTCTACTTTCTCACCTCTGTCCGTGAAAGCCGAAATAGAATTTACTACTATTTAGTCAAACTCAAATCCCCTATATATTATTTGAAAATGGGGATTGCGTAATTATTTTTGGTTTTTACGCTCAGGAAATTCATAGGGAAGAAACGAAATTGACAAAGCAAGGAAGGAATGAATTGAAATAGAATGTGCTGACGTTTAACCACGAGACAAAATTGGGAGGTATGACTAAGTCTGTATGAAAGTAATGGAAATTCACATGGTTAGAATGAGTCTAGAGAGGTTCAATAAGGAAGATTGGGGAAAATAACTGTAAATTTCTAGAGAAAGATGAATAAATAGAGCACGTAGTAAAGAATATATGGAGGGCATAGCAAAACATGCCTCTTGATTCCTATGAGACAGATGCAAATTGGTAAAGTACCAGGAGTGTTTAGGTTATCAGCTGAGTTACTGATGTGCTTGATAGGCGAGAGAATGAAAGAATTAATCAGTTTATTATGAGTTATAACAAAGTTGAAAGTGGTCAGAGGGCTGTTATTTTACGGACGGAAATGTTACTTTTAGGAAAACAGAAAGTCACTAACGAGTTTGAAGAACACAAAATGATTAGTTTAAATGTGAGATAGTCTAACAGCAATATTCTTACGTTTTTTAGATGTAAAAAATGGAAATAATGAAGGATAGTGTGACGGAAATATTGTTTGCATTTATGAAGAAGAATTGGGTCAATGAATGCTATAGGCACTGTCAAAGGCATTGGAGAAACAAATAGAAAAAGATTTGATTTTTAGGTTATATTTTTTAGAACTAGGGAAAGGTTTACATTTTGTCCAGGGGAAAGGGGTTGAAGGATGAAAATAAACCTACATATTACTCAAGCGGCAGCCACTAGGATAGATCATTAAGGAGCAGTAAATAGAGGGAGACAAGGGTGTTATTAGTTAGGAAAAGTAATTAATTGGAGAAATGGATGTTATTATTCGTTAAATTGTTTAATAAGTATGTGAAATAATGGTTTCGGAATGCTATAAATGAAAGAAGTGAACATCGATGTGAGGAGAATCAAAGGTATTGAAATTGCTAATGTGATTGCACTTTGGAAAAAAGGGCCAAATGTTATTAGGGAAATGTTGAAACCACTGGAATGCATGGAAGAGATGAATGATGTAAAAATATATCAAAAGAAGGCAACAGGATGAGAGTGGGAGAATCTGGAGTTATGTGTTTTTTTTAAAAACGTAAGACCAGGGCCGTTGGAATGTTGTATCTTGGTGTGTACTTGACGGAGGTCGGTGAATAAGAGTGACGTAAGAGTAACAGTATGGATGGCCAAGGAAGCAGTTAGGAAAATAGTAGTAAGCAAACGATAGAATACAGTATTAGATGACAACGTACTTACATGGCTTGAATTTTTATAAGACTTTGAAACACGAATCTCCTCGAGAAACTCGATGAAATAATAAAAACCCTCGAGATGCGGTCTTGGAAGAGAATTTTAAGCAGTTAGTTGGTGGATGGAAAAATGAAGTAAGCACTTTATGAGAGTGAATGAAGAACATACACTGACGACAGAGGTTAAAAAAAGGAAAAAAAATTAGATCCTGTATTCACTAGGCAGTTTTTATTGGGGGATGTGATGGGAGGAACTATTGACAGAAATGTGAAGACGATAGACGTAAAGATACAGGCAAAAGAATTGGAATGTTGAAGAAAATGTCAGAGGATAGGAGGAGCTGGAGAAGAAACGTAAGGTAAGGACTTGCGAAACCAGATGATTATAATTTGTGATACTTTTTTACTATCAAGTGTGACGTAGTTATATTATTGGGAGACATTTCAGAACGGTAAACAACCCTAATGAAATATAAATACGAAAAGTTCATGAAATTAATTTTTGGGCGTTAACTTAGAGTAAAACGTGTCATTTCTTTGAATTAGCTGTCTTTTTTCCATTCGATTTTTTAATGAATTGCGTCGAGATGTATCCCACCCATAATGCAATATGTGAGGGAGTTAAGCGACAGTTGATATCGAAACATGGTAAGGATCGTTATAGAATATGGAGTATTAGGTAGACAATAGAGAACGAGGAATAAAGCATATATTTGAGATAGCATGATGAACTGTAGGATATACGCATATCTGAAGAACTTTTATTAGTATTTTACAGTGGAACGAATTTTCAGTTTTACTGGGAATATAAGTTGTTCTATAACATAAATATGGTTATTTTTAGAGATATATCTTTAACTTATAGACCACCATAATTGACTCAGAATGATGAAAAGCACAAGATTACCTGGCTTGATTATTACCGTGCTCTTCAGGTGTTATGAGTGAAGGCGGACCGATATTAGTTCATATTGGCTTTGCTGCTTCACATAAATAGTTTACCTTAGCCCTTACTTGGGAGGCATGGGTTGATTGGATAGACGGTAAAACTCTGGCTATGGTATAATATATATATATATATATATATTAGGAAGAGGAGTGCAGGTTCTAAAATGTCTCCTACAATGGTACCTTAAATTCATGTCTGTATATGCGAGCGCGGTCCGCAACGAGGAAATAATTTGTCAAAAATCGTTTCGCATACTCGGGTTCTGAATGGGAATCATGGAGGGTTTAATGGGGCTGGTCGGATTTTTGTGCATGCTGCTGACAGGCGATTACTGCAGGTGAGAGACGAGAAGGGGAGGGATTTAGAGGGGAGGGGTGAGCTTTTGAGGGAAATTGAACGTTTCCACCCACCCCCGGCTACCCCATTGCACCGCTCTCACCGAGCCTCGCTCCCAATATCGCCTATTTTACCATCCATAATCCCTCGCACGCCCTTTAATTCCCCTTCGCCGTCCCTTCTCCTCCGGAAAGCGTTTATCGCAATCTTATCCGTCTCCGAAATCAATCCTTTGGCCCTAATTTTATGCTTGTCCGATTGGCGGGGGACCTGGGTCCGTCCCCAACCCCCGAACCCTTAACCGTCACCCCTCTCTAGATTTATATTCGCGTGCCATCTCTTTCCAATTATAAGTGCGTCAGCGCTTTTACGACGAATGAATTACGTGCCTCGAGATATATTTTCGCTTTGCCTTTTCGTCTAGTTCGCGACGGTGGTTAACTAGGAAAATATGCCAGCGGAACTATAGAACCGTTCACGATCTAGTCCGGAAACAGAATCTGAATAGAGCGAAAAAATTACTTCGTGTTATAAAACTCGCGGCAAACAAAAATAAGATTAAATGCTTTTAGTTGAAGTCGCTTAAAGGTTTATATCTAACCCTATCTGAAATAGAGGGCTAAGTTACCTAATCCGTGACTTGCACAATGCTGATATGGGGTGGATTTTCTATTTATTTTGAATACATGAAGTTTCGAAGTTTTTTAGACTCTATAAGGGCTAAATCGATGTTAACGTGAATGGAGTATATGTTAATTTCTCATTTTTATATTCATAGGAATCTTTAATGTCGTAAATCCCATATTTGAGCTGTTATAAGCCCTTTGATATCGCTCATAAATTGCTGATTGAATTGTTAATCTCTGGTCGACGATTATTTTAGTAACTATATTGGACGGCGTGAGGGTGCATTGTGGTGAATTCACAATGTTAATCCGGTGAACATGTAGAAATGTCAAATTTTAGTGTTTAGGGGCTTACCTTAGTGGACAAGAGTTGTGGTTTTCCTTTGCTTATACCTTCCAAAGTCATTTAATCTCTACCAGTTCTGATTCCTACGTGCATATTTTTTGAAGTTTAAATGCTAACTCTTTTCAGCCAGTTAGTTGAGAGCGTGGGGATTGGAGGCTTAAATGGCCCATCTAGTGTGCAGGTTTTCCCTTGTCAACAATTTATCTAATTAGGCTTACGTACGATGGAAATTGCAAAGTTTCCCCGCTTTTGCCTCTCTTTTAACTTTTGCATGTGGATTATATCAGCTTGTTTTCCCTTTGTGTCTTCCATTGTGTAATTTCTTCAGTATATTTTGATTTCGGAGTTGTTTCCTCTTCAATAGTGGCATAAATGTAAAAATAATACATACATCATTAATCTGCTTGCCAAGATAAAACAAAATAACAATTTTATAGGCGTTTTTCCAGCAATCATTCTCTCAACTTTCCCGAAAGAGATTCCATGTTGGGAAGGGCATTTTCAAAATTTCTCTTGATGCATCTCATGTGCGTGGTTTGGGGGAGTATAAAGATTTGGTGTTTGTTTGGTAAAACGCGACAAAGAATGGATCAAAACAAAACAAGAAAAATGAAATGAAAATTCTGGAGTGAAATTTTACCAATTTGTTTGTGAAAAAGCATTTTTTTCTCTATTTCCACCTTGTTCTAGAAGCACTCTAATAAATTAATTGATTTACGTTCAGTCACGGATCTTGTTTATGACCTCCTGTACACGTTTTAAGCTTTCACTTGTAGTCCATTTCCATGTACAGGAAGAAGAGAGTGCACCTGACTGGTAAACATTTATTGGAAAATTCATTCAGAAAGATAGTTTAGTGAGAATTGTTATGGGGAAAATACCAGTTATAGGATGAATTTCGGGGGAACATCAAGAAAGAGGAGGGAGAAGTAGCGGACACGTAAGTTTAATGCGAGTAAGAGAAGAAAGCAAAATGACCCATGTTGTAGACACACCTTATAAACCTACGATAAATCTACAAGTGAAGATGTTTAAAAAGGGGGAATGGTAGTTTGGAGAGATGCAGCAAGCCTATTTATTTTGCTATTTCGGTGATCATGTAACTCATAAATGCTAATAATCATTGATTGATTTACGATTTTTACAATGAAAAATTTGGGGATTAGTTGAAGCAAATACAAAGCAATGAACCTTTCAGAAATATCTGCTTTTGTCGTATACGTTGCATAGACGTAAAATATTACTTATTAACTATCGTTAAATTTAATTTTTGTCTTATGTTGATTTAATGGCCAAGTTTGGTATAAACTGATGCGAATACACTACAATTCCTTTGGGAGACTTTTGAAATAATTACCTAGCGATGAAATCTTAAATTAAGTAATAACAAAAATTCCAAGAATTATGATTATATGATATTTGTACATTTGAAGAATTTACTTAGGATAAAATATAAAAAAAGTAGAAAATAATATTAGTATTAATATTTATCTTACACGACCATGTTTTCTCTTCAGTATAGCAATATTAGGAGCTTTATCGAAACCATGGCATTGGCCAATAAAAAATAACCTATGGACAATACTATTTTTCTTCTGTTAAATATTTAAAAATGTTTTTTATTATCGAAATGTTGATGTTCAAAATTTACTCAAGTTAATCCAATACGTTATTGAGGATTTGTTAGTAGGTTTTTTATGAGGTCAATCGCCAAAGTACCTCCATAAGGCGAGAATACCACGCGAGATCTACCATTTTGTGTACGGATGAATTTCTCACCGACCTCAAATGGCCTGTCTGATAAAATTATTGAGTATAAGAAGTTATACTGTCCATAATTTTAACATTTGCACCCAAATTTACCCCTAGAATCCCCCGATTTAGGAATTGTATGGCTTCTTTGTTGTCTTACTAAGCTTGGCAAGTTTTCGTGTAAATTTTACACTACATTTTTAAATTTTTTTAAAACATTAACATGACATTATATAAATAATTTGCTGACGTTTAAAGCTATGACCATTTCTTGTAATAATTTCAATCAAAACTAGAGTTATCATATCTGCTGAAGATGCTTATATCTGTTGGAGTAACTTACTTATTTTGTTGTAAGAAAATACTTAGGATCAGGATTTAGCAAATTATGAGGTTGGAAAGGACGTGCAAAATAGTCGTCTAAGTGTTCCTAATAATATAAGAATTTATGGGCTTTTATTCGACTTCCAATTTAAGTCACTACTTCATTATTAATTAGTACATTTATTAGCTATTGAATGTAGAAAGATAGGAAAATATTATTGGAGTTGAGAATGATTTTTTGCAATAAAAACACATTTGTTTGATACTTCTTAGGACATACTTAGTTTTTACTGATGGAAGATATAGCGATATAGCGGTGGTCTGGAGAATCAAGGAGAGTGCATAACAATAATAATATAGTTCAGCTACTCATACCTTATTCTAAAATGTGTGGAGATAAATATTTGAAAATTAAATTCTCCTTGTAGCCTTTATGGGGGTAACGCGGATACTTGTTTCTGTCCATAAAAAAAAACAATTTAAATTAGAGTTGCCGACCGGGTTGGTATGGTGAGTGGCGTGCTCGCCAGCGAACCCAAAAGTCGCGGGTTCGAGTCCCGCCCAGAGAGTGGGTGTCGTGTTAGTC
>WURS02063638.1:0-10611 GCA_011762765.2 Rhinocypha anisoptera | reverse complement strand
GGCTGTTCAAGGTCAAATCGCGGAAAATTGGCCGAGCGGAGCGTCTCTGAAGGCCGCTCAAGGTTGTTCATGGTCACTTATCCAGTGCATTGACGACAAATGTCTTAGTCCAATTTCTGCTGGAATCGCGTGCCTATGAATATCCATCATATCACTAGGACCATATTAAGAGACAGTGTTTGTCATTTTAATGGCATAGAAAGGTATATTTTGAGATGTAAGGTGCTTAGGATATTTTGCGTACTTCTTAATGTATGTCTTTTTCATAATAAAAATTCTATGAGTATGATTTTCTAAGGCTAAAATATCTTATTACATTTCCTGTACAAATATTAGATTACTTTATAAATGGGGAATTTATAATTCACTTTATGAGTATCATACATATATTCTAATAAGCACCAATTTTCCGTGCAGTGAAGACTCATGGGATGAAATTGGAATTCAGATTATTTTATTTATTAGCTTATTGTTTATTTTATTTATTAGCTGTATGCAGTTTAGAAATTTTTTATATCCCTAGTTATTGAGCGTAACCTTGCTCTCCCCAAACTTGGAGGCCATGTTTTTATAGAGAAGATGTAAGTCTATTCTTGTTGGTATGGATATTCATAATAGGGAGTAAATAATGTACTCATAATGTAAGGGCTTATGGGGCTTGACAACATTTGTCAAGATCATATACGTGAAAGATTTTGACTCATGACTCGATTTTCCCATACTCAACTTCCTCATACCAACTGGATACCAAATCCTAGGTGTCCTATAATCAGAATCGTTTCAATTGTTTAATTTGTAATTTTGCATTGCCTAAGGTTAAGATATGATAATCATAAAACTCTTCTATTGAAACAGGCCCTAAACTTATGGTTAGAGACCTTACAGAGTTCCTTGGATGGCATAATAGGTCGGCAGAAATCGATCAATCTTTTTTATATAGTCTACGATTTATGGGAATGATCGATTATGGATCATACGGTCACATTCGATTTCTCAGATAATAGATTTTTAAGGGCGAAGTTGGCATCTCTAGTTCACGGTGGTGACGGAAGATGGTGTAGTGTGGAGTATTGGGTAAGGCAAGAGGATAGGTGGAGGCATTTTCCGATAATTTTTTTTTCCGTGACTTTAAACACACGCTTCACTCGTGTCCTTTCCGAAATCATTAGATCAACTTTGGCCAGTGATGACATAACATCATCATTAATATAATCGTCTAGACTTGCTTGAATGAGAAGTTAATAATTAATTATTCAGAACAGAATACTGATTGGACCTGATTAATGCTGAGAAAATAATAATAATAATGCTGTATTATGATTAATATTTTATTATATAGTGGGTATAGGTAAACATAGTTCAATGGTATTGCTGTGGTTTACTTTCGACCAATGAGAATGGTGGTTGGGAAATTGTCAATGTTACCAGAATCCATGTTAAACAGACTCGATTCCAATACAATATCCTCAAGAAAGGAATATAATAAGGGGAAGTTGAAATATGCATCAGTGAATATTTTTCACCTTTTTGAAAATTTATTTCAGATATAACATTGGTAGAAGCATGCAGTATCTTAAAGTTATCAGCTGAAAATTGTCAAAAAACTTTCAAAATTTCCCTCCCTTAGTCTTATTAATTATAGATTTATACATATGTGCTGTTGATGTGATTGAGTCATACTATTCAATGAGATCTAAGGGCAATAACAATGTCTAATATCGTTCCCAAATAATTTTAATTTCTTTTTAAACTAATGAGAGTACAGGTGCCATCTGCGATATCACTAGAAAAAAGGGTAACGAAAAATTATAAACAGACTTCTAAAATTTACTTTTCGGTGTATTTCGGAAGTAGGGAGCCTTATTTTTTCACCTAAGAAGAGTTTTTTTATGATGACCTCTCCAAGATCTGTGACACTAATGTGACTTAATCAAATCACTCCATCCATTGCGTCTCCTATAGCCAATGCTGTGGTTGTTGCAGTGATTATCACGTAATAGAAAACACAAATTAGATCTTTTGTGCTGGCAGCGAGTGTCAGTTGGGTAAGTAGGATTTGTTGGGAACGAAAGAAGGGTGGAGAGGTATTCGGCGTCGAAATTAGTTTACCCTAAGTGATAGCCACCAAGAGATTATAACTTTCACGTCGACATTGATGGTTGGAGTAATGAACTTGAGATGCTCTCCACTTCACACACTAAGTGGGAATTAGGATACCTGAGAAAACTCCAGCACCACAAGGATTCTCGCACGGACCCTCAAATTGGGAAGCCAGTATAAATATACATTAGCCGCTGCCACGAACGCGATCCACTGAGCACTGTCACGATTATGACATTAGTGCACTTTTATTTGTCAAATGTGTCTGCAGGAGAGGAAACAATTCAATTTCCTGAATGATAAATTACATTTTTTGAGGGAAAATAAACGAATTGTTCTGCGCGGTCTTCGTGGATCAATCGTCACTGCTACTTATATTTATATTTACCTATTATTTCTGTATATTATGCCTTATATTTACATTTATATTTTACCTAAGAAATCTCCAGTCGCGGAAACAGAAAAAGAGTTCGTTATCATAGTCAGAAAACATCGATTCAAGTAGAGAAATACGGAAAATAGGCTAAAGTTTAATTCGTGATTTTAGGAAGAAAATTTTCAGGCTATTCCGACGATAAAAATTATTTTCCTCAAACTCACTCACTTCTCCCGTTCTGCATTACACTAGAACTCTTTAAGTCGTGCACACTCGTCCGTGGATAGTTGTGGGACCCTGGGGGCATGTCGTCTTTTTTTCTTTTCCAACCTTTTACATGCATTCGCGACGACAAAAAAATGATGGTTTAAAATTGAGCATTCTCAATACCGCACACGGAGCCGTCTGAGCGGAATGGTCCTTCGGCCTCCGAGATTACGTTTTTTTTGTTTGCATTTTCACGAGACCCCGTTAATTGAAAAGGCCATTCGAACATACATACTCGATTCGATTGGGGTGGGAGAGTTCGTGCGACACTTTTTTTCGTATCGGAAACTCGGAGCTAATGCGAAATGCCAATCGCTATTTGCTGCTGCTCTCGAGAGCCTCTTAAATAAAAGAAAAATAAGTTCGGGAGTGCAATGAATTTGTGTTCAAGGAAGTGGAAAGAATGAGGTTGCGATGACAAAAAAGAGTTCAAAGATATCGGTGGAAAACAAAGATGAGAACGTTCTAAGCCGCAGCTGAATTCCAATTATTTATCGAGTGGGAATCGGGGACGTTCTAACAGCCATCGTAGGCTTCTGTTTTGTCTGTGACAGAAGAGGGCGAATGGGTTTTGAATACGATCTCATGTAGCATGTGATGAAAAAAGAGTGAAAATATCAACGTCCGAATAAGGCTCTTATGTTTTTTCATTATATTTGTCATCCTCACCTTTTATCGGTTTACGGAACTTAAAACGTTCACAGCCCATGTCTTTAAAAATGAAATAAATAAGGCAATTACATTCGTTTTAATTAGTAAATAGGATACAAATTTGGCCCCTCAAAATATTAATGTAGTTGCTTCCTACTGTAATGCCAATATTAATTTCGGGATATTGATTCCCATGGGTTTCATTCGCCAGTAAGTCAGTGTCCTTCCTTCAAAAATAACATTTTTGTCTCATAATTTGGTGAATTTTTGTACGGATAAGGACTCTTTAAATTAAGTTATTACATATATTGGGTCACCACGGCAGCTCAGCATTGTAAGGGGAAAAAGCTCGGGTTAAAAAATTGCGCTTCAATTCGTACGTAGCTACCTCATCCAACGCAACTCACAACTAGATCACCTTCATTATCTCCAGATTTTTTCAAATATGCATTTTAATTTTTATTTTCCTATCATTTGGTAAGTCACAATGCCGACAGTAAAGGATTAAAATATATAAACGACTCATCATACCCTAGGTCACGTATTTCAATTTATGCTCCATCAACAAAATTTTACTATCACATTAACATAGAAGTTAAACCCTTTCATTGATATATATTTGCCTGTCAGTTTTTTCTTTGTTTAATATTGAAATTCGTTGATTTTTCAAATATTTATTCAGGTTTTTATTCGAGTTACACTTTCACGAAAATTATGTTTTTATGAAAATTGTGAATTATTTTTTTAAAACTATGAAAAACTTATTCTAGTAGCTCAATATCAACAAAATATGATAGTTACTGTGAATAATCAGAAGGGAGATGATAACTTTATTAATTAGCCAAATTTGATAAATAAATACAAATTAAATGAAATATAGTCCTAGACCCCTATATCTATCAGTATTATCATCCGGAAAACCTACCTAATCTTTAATAGTCCTGACTTGCGGCAGTTCTAGAAAGTCTCTGAGTTTCTATCGAATTCTCTCCTTCCTATAGACATTTCTAATTTCTTCTATAGCTTGAATTTCTTCTCCGTCCTACGACTCTCTCCTTATAGACTTTTGTCTAAAATCGTTAGTCGAAGGGCTACTTAACTATTAATCCCATCACTCCATTTTATTCTGTTCTTTCTCTTGAGCATCGGTTCTACAGTGCCTATTGTTCTTTTCCATGGCGTTCGTCCACGTCCTACTTCCGTATTAATTTCCAAGCAAAGAATTTATTAATCGATTTTTGACGTTTCTTGTAAATATAATACGTTAATATATATTTCCATGTTTCTGATTTAAGTGAAAGAGCTATGACAAATGACAGTCATCCTCATCATGTATGCCTTTTCTCATGGGCTCCGCCTCCACTAAACTCTTCTTTCTCCAGCCAATCTCTTTGTACCCTCATACTTTCTTCTTTGATAATATTTGCTTCCTTTTCCTTCTTCTTTCCCGTATTCCTTCCACCATCACTTTTATTCAAGTCACCAACAGTCAGTCGCTTCTCAGAAAACGTACACCCAGCTTCTTTCTTTTTTTTCTATTTTTTCCCCCGAGGGTCTTCTCTCACCTGCTCTCTTGAGCGAGAGAGAGAGACAGAGGAGGAGATTAAATTATAGTAGGTAGATATTTATTATTAATTCGTCCTTTGAGTCGATTCATATATATTCTTTTCGCTATAACTGTATGTTTAGTTTTTGATTTATCACAACGTTTAGTTTTTACTTTATCACAAAATTTGATTCGGTAACCAATCAAATTTATTTAGCGGTATCTATGTTGCTGGTATTGGTGTTGGCTTAAAATGCATTTTTTCGTTCAGTTCTATGCGAATTTCATTTTCAACAGAGCCGATTTCACTCTTCGAAATCAAGATTAGTGTTAACGAAGGATACCTAGATATGGTAAGGCGGAATATGCGTGGCTTTTCGAAATTCGATAAAAGCCTCTGTTGTTTCGGCATAGTTGTGGCGCCTAAGTTATTCGGAGTAGGCTTCCATGCTCTTGTTTTCAAATGGAATTAACAAAAGGTGAGGAATGGATAGACTAACGCCATCTTTTTCAGAATAGCTGAAAATTGAATAAAAACACGGGCATGTATTTAAAACAGGAGAGGGGACCGAGATAAAGAGATAAGTAGGGGAAAGGGGGACGAAAAAATGGATTGGAAGAGGAGTTTTTACGACGGCTGTTTTATTCTAGTCACGCTGAGAATTCCATTAGAATGGAAAATGTTTCTTGTGTGAAAAAAGAGCAGCGGACCGAAACGGGGTGAATTAACGCTGAATGACACAGAAATCCTTGGCGTCCCATGGGAGACCTCTTTCAAAGGAAATAGTGCAAGTGGTAACTAAAATTAGACGACGGCTTTGAATCCCACCGGGCGCATACTAAATGAAGTCCCCTACTCCTACTCCTTTTATTTTTTGTGCTCTCACCCGTTAAGTTAAACTGCTGTCACTGTTCCCGCCACTCCTATTTTCAACCCATTTTGGTTTCTATTTTTCAGTAAATTAACTGAGAAATAAATAAATAAATAGATAAATAAATAAATAAACAAATAAATAAATAAACAAACAAATAAATAAATAAATAAATAAATAAATGCATATATACACACACAACTATCTATAACATAAAACACAAAAGAAAGATAGCTCTCTACCAAAATACTCTGGTAAAAACATCTTATTTTCTTGTGTTTTCTATGTTTTTGTGTCATGACTTTGATAAGACTATATATATATATATGTGTATATAAATACATGGATATATGTAAATATGTATAATTTGGTATATATGTATATAGATATATATATATATATATAATTCAGGAAAACTCAGACGAGCAGTAAACACGAACACCTATAGCTTGAATGGACCCAAAATTTTTAAGGCGTCCTTTATTTATAAATTCAGAAAGTAAAACTAACATCAACAGAAATCTCTCTCTTCCTGAAAATGATTGATATAAAAATCAATAGCATTATAAACTAGTTGTCTGGTAAAATAACTCCTAAATAATCTTTTACTTTTTATTGTTTCTCATGTGTATAGCTTTGAATAGTTCTTCAGTAGCGTTGTATAGCTATGAAGCTAGGTTCTTGGGAAGAAAGATGAGTGTTGATTGGAGATTTTGACATGCGGGTGTGGCGAAGGCTTCAAAAAGTAAAGTGAACAGACACGTAGGCAAAAGAACGAATTGTTGAGAATGGTAGGGGAGGAGAGGAAATTTTTGGTGGGAATCCGAAGAAGACAGGAGAAATAGATTGAAGGTAAACTCGAAGGTGATGGTTTCTTGAAAACTACTAACCGACGGTAGAATGATGAGTAAGAGACGCTGTGATCGAAAATTTACAGTGATAAAGATATTAATGATGTAAAAGAGAGGGGTTTATACTAGTTAGAGAGTGTGTTTGTTGAATCATTAAAAATACGTTATATTCGTTTTCATAATTTAGCTAGCACACGTGAAGTAGAAATGGTGGTACCAATGGCGAAATCACAGAAACACGAAATAAATGAAAACACTCAATTTTTTGTGTCCACAACACCACCTTCTTCAGAAGGAAGAGTACGTACTCGTTCTTTTGAAGGTGGTTTATTTAAGGACCGAAAGTTCAGGAACAAGTGAGTTTTTGTTTTTATTTTGTGTTTCTCAGTTTCTATTCTTTCCCACCATTGTATACATTTATATATATACGTTTTTATAAATGTATATATACTCGTATATACTTCAGGAAAATTCGGACGAGCAGCAAACACGAACATACACGCACACACTTATACACATACACACATAGAAAGAAACACATAAAAGATTCACATTGGGAAGAGATATTTCGGGACTTTATTGCCCATTCGTCGGTCTGTGAGATCTCTGTATATATATAATAGTATGTTCTATATATATGTATATTTGAATATACGATTTTATTTTTTATTAAAATTAATAAAATAGTAGTGAAATGTTGTAGTCGTTTTTAGCGGATTGAATATAATTTTTGCCGTGAATTATCGTGGTCTAAATAATATTTTTTGGGCAATTTTGAATGAGATTCTTTTTGTAGTTCAAAACATAATTTATTAATCTCAATATAGACTTTTCTTAAACAGTGAACTAAATCTATGTGTGTACAATATTTTTTAATGGTTAGAAATACTGACTAACATTGAATCTCAGTTATTTCGAAAAATTTAGTTTTGGCCATTGTCCTGTTAAAATAAAATATTGTAAACCACTTTTCCTTCCATTAAGTTCATGGGGATTGATTACGAAAGCTGTTTTTCAGTTCACTCCGACAGAACATTACTCTATCGGTTTGGTACATCTCCTTTGATGGATACCCAAATTGGAAATCACATGATGTAATATGAAGGTATATAGGATAATATAGAGCACGTAAACTTATCGGTCATAATGTTCGTCATCTAAGTTTATTATCTGGTTTGTCATTCACCTGGGATGCCAATCAACGTTTACAGATAGCATAAAGCTTTCTTTATGGTGACTGAAAATTTCTTGGCTGGCGGCAGAGGGGAATGCATTTACTTCCCATCCTGATTGCATGAATTTTACTGGTCTTAGGGCTATTATCATTTATTACTTCAACGTTTTACCTTGAGGCTGAAATTGCTATAATTATAATATATAATTATAAATCATCTTCGGTGATTTATTAAATGTATAATATTTTAAATGCTGATTGCTACATTCTATAGCTATCAGCATGTTTTATTCGAAAATGCAATTTCGCAAAAAAAGGCAATTATGAACACAAATTGGGTGGAAAAAATTAACCGAGCATTGTCCTCCCCGAAATTTTTTTGCCGATGCTTATTTCGGTGAAGGCAAAGGTGAAGTCCATCAATTTCATTCACCGCTTTATCTGTCGGGGATATTTACATGGAAATTCGTGCGGGGTATTTCGGCGCTTTTTGGAATTTCTTGGCCAAGAGAGAGAATAATTTATTCCATTTCCGATCCAAACGATTCACAAAGTTCGTGTTCACATCTCAATTTAAAACAACTCGTGCATGCAAATCAAATGCTCGCCGCTGCCTTTCGTTCCGCTCTGCGGCGTCCCAACTTGGCATTCGCGGGTGACCCCGGCGGAGCGCGCGGGGACTAGTCCTCTCGCACCTCGCCACCGGCCTCGCCAATGTACGAGTGTGGCCGACAGGGAAAGAAGGAACGGGAAGGAGAGGGAAGAAATGGTGCTGTGTGTTAATACAGCCACTAGAGCCGAAGGGTACGAAGGTTTATAGTAGCCATGTGGAGATTTCCGAGAAAAAAATTTTCCTAAGCATAGAGTTACGTTTGGAGTCAAAGGTAATTTATTCTGTCACAGATATCGCGGGACAACTAGCCTAGATTTCATTAGACCGAGATATAAATGTTGTTGAAGACGTTTTCAAAGAAGTTTTTAAAAGTAGTGAAGCCATTGGACTCAACTACGTCCAACCATTTTAAGAATTTGCTACGTAGAGAATATATTGTGTGCGTACGCAAAATTAATAATTTTTGACATTTCATCCCTTCACTATTGCTGGCACAATTTTTGACATTCATCTCTACCATTCATTTTCAAAATTCATTTAAGTAATTGTTAAGCGCTTTTAGGGATAAAGTGTTTCTTAACATACGAATTTCGATATAATAGCATTTTAAATTCACTACAAAATTAGGAAAATACGTTGTAGTTTATTTGTAGCTCATTTGAAAGCTAAGAAAAAACACCAAAAACTTTATTTGCAACAAACTTTTCCTTCAGTAACTATTTTTGAGACTTATAATGCAAGGATAATAGAATATTCTCCGTATAGGATAGGTTAGGTGAGTGTAAAAATCAAATAGGTCTTTAAAATGTTAAAATAAGAGGAAAAGAGATAGTTGGAGGCACAAAGGGAGGGGGAGGAGTGATTTGTACCCGTGGTCGTAGGCGTTTCACGTTCCGAGTCGGGGAGACGAGGTTGCCAATGGTGTGGGAATGGAGCGCCCACAACGATGCCCTGAATGGGCCACTCACTCACCTCCAGCCAGCCCCACGTTGAGCCAGGCCCTACTGCACATCTCGTTGAAGAAAAGCGATGAGGTTTTTTTCCTCGGCTTGTGGGAGGGGTTTAGTGCTGGCGATAATGACTGCTGTAGTCAGCAAGACCGGTGCTTGTTCTTCGAAAGCACATAAAAGTACTCTATTATCAATTTTTATAATCGTTCAGCATTGGATAGATAATCATATACTTAATTTTTTCTCGACTTTGCTTTACAATTCGCTTTTTACAAAAGTTAGTCAATTCTAAATCATCCGGAAGCTAAAGTCATTATGTTTAGAAGACCATGATAAAGTAGTTTTGAATCCTTAGTAATATAGAAGTATTCAAAACATCCACACAACATCCATTCTATAACTAAAAACGACTATAATAATTTTCATGACGTTTCTCAGCAATCAACTTAGTATTTGACAAAATAATACACCAAAATCTAGTTACAATCTAAAAGCTTGAATTTCTATTATGATGGAACTCATTTTGAGGTTTTTATTGAGGTTGGTTTTCCTCCATTTTTTTCTCGAGGAAACGGGGAACATATCAATATAGCCCTTGTAGTGCTGGATGCAATCGATGCAGTCAAGGAGCATGAATTTCCTTGGCCCACTTGTTGAGTACCTGACAAAGGAAGTGGTGCATTAACTGATGCAGCAGGAATAAAAATATAAAAAAGTTTTCTATCATTTTTTGTGGAGTTTTATGGTAGCTCCGTGGCTACAAAAAACAAGCTACCTGTGGTAGCAGGTTGACATGGATAATGACAAAAGCGAAATTGAACTTGAATATTATTCTGGAATGAGAATGATGCAGTCATTAATAAGCAGTATTTAATCCACGGTTTGTAATTTTTTTCTTGTGGTTTACGATCGTCTCATTTAGACAATGTCTCCGAGCGTTTTGAATTTTTGGAAATTGATCGCTTCAATTATGTGCTGTTAACCAAGTGTGGCGTCTCAATGTGAATAACGGAGAGTATGGCTAAACGGAAAATTTACCATTTTAATTTAAAGTGAAATCCGAGTGTGTTACTAGTGTTACCAGAGAGCGGTACAGATTCATCCGTGGGCTGGTTACAGAATGAAGCCGTGTTGCGACGCCGTGATTTTAGTTTCCGGAGAATTCACTCGGTTCCTCGTGAATATGTGAGAATGCGTGTGGGAGAAAGTCT
>WURS02063627.1:0-10611 GCA_011762765.2 Rhinocypha anisoptera | reverse complement strand
AACAAAGACTTTCTGAAGTCTGTGAGAGCAGCGGGGCTTTTCGTCCTTGGACCTCGGGCCGGTGTTATACTCGTGTCGGGTGCCCCTCAATCGCTCGGGTGTCCACTACACACACGAGGCATCGCTGAAGGTAGCGTGTACGATAAACGAAATAAGGAAAAGTTTAGCACGGGTGGTAGAAAAGAGCGCAGGTCACTTTCTGGGAAATCTGTTTAACTCGTTGCATCAGTGAGTAAACGGCGAATAGAAGTGATAACGTAATCGATTTATTAGCGAGCAACTTACCCGACGATGTAATGAACTTTTCGACTTTTGATGGAATAGGCGACCATACGATAGTGAATGTTAGGTTAAATATAACAACAAGGATAGACGAGAAAGCTAAAAGAAAGATATACTTGCACAAGCAGGAAGATTGCGACAGTTTAAAGCGCGAGTTGCGTAAATCGTTTAAATCATTCAAGCGAACTTGCATAAACAAAACGCTGAAAGTTTGTGGATCGGATATCTTGATGTAATCAGGCCCGCAATAGAAAATTTCGTACCGGCTAAACTTAAGAGAGAAAGCACCGATCCTAAATGGTACCATGAGAAGTACGTAGCGATTTAAAACGTCAAAAAACGAAAAATGAAAAATGAAAGCCGTGGCAACCGTAATGATGAAAACAACAACGAGGTGATGCGAACGATGCAAACGGTCAGAGGAGCACGTGCGCGCATTGGGAATGGGCGTCGTCAAGCGTCAAGTGATTTTAAAAGTGACTTTATTAGGAGAATTTTTACACGATAATCCAAAAGCGTTCTGGTCCTATGCCAGGGAAATACAAGGAAACCATTCAACAGTACAATCACTGTATACCGACGGAAAGAAAGGCAGTTTCGAGAAATCTAACTTAACGTTAAACTCCTTTTTCAAAAGCGTTTTCACAAACACTCGCCAGAAGCAATCGTCTCGCTAACTAAATATTACCGGCAACCGATGTCTCCGAGTGTACTCTCCCGCCGTGGCATTGCTAGCCAGCTTAAATATAACTCTATACTTAAATACATATAAATATAACTATAATCGACAGATCCCGATCAAATCCCTGCCACCGTGTACAAAAATAATGGCATCAGAAATTGCTCCTTACTTGAAAATATTATTTTGAAAATCCCCAAGCGATCATACGGTTGCAAAGGATTGGACAAACAGCAGACGTAACGTAGATTTTTAAGGGAGGGGGGAAAAGAGGACACCAGTAAATACCGACTTATCTCTCTCAGATCAATCGTCTACTTTTGATTCTGAGCATTACCGTGCAAACCGCCGCAAGGGGTTGTGGCAAAAGATGATTCAAAATCATTCAAAATCCAAATCACCAAACACTCCCAAGTGCAAATGTTAAGAAACATATGCACTGAGAATGAAGAAACCCGCGTGCAAAATAAAAAAATTGTGGAACATCATCGACAACATGCGGGACAATGTTAGACCTCTGAATACAGATCTTTTCACGATAAATTGTCTCATCGCAGAACGTACATGGCAAGGATGTTTCAAAGATAATCGGATATGTATCATTGTAACTCTGGAGAATAACTTTTTATTTAACTAATTTCGGCACAGGATTTCACATAGGCACAACTTTTTCAACCAAGCAATGAAAAGCACAATCCACCAACTCTTGAAGGCACGGCAATTGGAAATGAATTTCACATCATTCGACATCAAATTTTTATAATAGGGAGTCACGACGAATACTAATAACAAAAACCCTACCATCTTGAACGTATTTTCTTCCAGCGATGTTGCACTTTTAATCCTTAATGTTTACGGGAAGTTTTGTTGAATACACAACATCCGAAGAGCATCGTCATGGCGAAATATCAACAGCCTGCTGCAAGAATCTAATAAGAGAACTACAAAACATGCCGGATAATGTCAGACCGCTCACAACAAGCATGTACAACAACTAAAAACTGTCCTTACAAAGTGCAAGGTCAAGACGAGGAACTACATTATAAATACAAGCAAGAAAATATACATATATGCACTAACTATCCTGATTACTAACTCCGGACATGTGACTACATTTATTGTGATCGCTAATTGTGCGAGGAAAAATGACATTTTATATCTATCTGTTCGCCATCCTAACTCTCTGATTTTATGTATGTAATCTAATCTACCGTAGCATGTCGGTGCCTGTAGTGGATCATGGATAAGGCACGATCTGCGATTAACAATTATGATAAAACTTGGAGTTTCCAGAGACTTCCCATCGTGGCACTACAATTGGTGAGATAAGTGAAGGTCAATAGGCGAAATATTCCAGCTATGAACTCCCTCCGGATGAAAGTTGATGAAAGCGAAAACTCTCCTCGTTGCGGGTAGTGTCCATTCCCTTCTGACCTTCACCTGGGACACATAGCAAAAGAATCCCTTCTCACGCACGGACTTTCTAAAACCACGACCACCACCACTCAATTTGGCTACTGTTCTTTTATTCCGATACAGAGGTAATAGGGCATCGAAACATAGGGCATTCTACACAAAAATTCACGAGTTCGTGCGATTACATCAATATTTTAGTAACCATAGTATGATTTAATGAAAATATCTTTTATGTTGCGACAACTTTGAAACCAAAAATTATAATTTGTTCGTTGGATACGTCGAAGAAGTCAAAAACATTGCCCATCCAGTCGATTATTAATGACCGACCTCGAGTCCTAGGTTTAATCCTACTTTTAATCTCAGACGACAAACCTGCAAATCGACTAGCAAATTTGACCGCTCGTTTTAAACGACGGGACGTACGCTTTTCATCATGGACCAACCTTCGCACAAAGATCACTCACTCCGGCGATACTCTTTCTATCAGGTTTGCTCGTCCTAGCGGACTTATACTTTACCTGCAGCTATAAAACTACATTATAAATTCGAGATTTTTTCTGTCAATTAAATGTCCACGATATCTTCGTATTGCTTTTTTATTTCCACGTTACACCGCTAACCCTAAATATGAACAACCATCGGCCATCACACCAAGTCTTCTACCCACTCTCCAAGCTACCCGGTCTATCTCAAGCAAACAAATACCAAATATTTGATTGTACCACAACAGCTTCACAGTCTCCATTGGATTTGATAGGCATAAATATATAAATAATACGAAAATAAAAAAGGCAGAGATGAAAGTCGATTCAGCTATATTAGTCGCAATAGAGACATATATATGTCTACGTCTGGTCACCAGCAGGAAGAAGTAAGCGATCAGACTAAAGAAGTGATTGGAAAAACTCTGGCAGAAAGAATAATCTAGTGATGAAGGACTACACTGCTGTTCTGGGTGGCGGAAAAAAGGAAAGGGAAAAGGTGAGTATGGTTTAGGACGGGGGTGGCGAACCTATGTCACGCGTGTCCAAAGTGGCACGGGGAGCAATTATTTTGACACGCGGAGCTGGGAGGGGGCTAAAGGGCAATCCCAAGAGAATTAATTACCACATGGTCGAAATAACGACTTTCAAATGAACTGACTGATTTGCAGGCTTTGACGACTTATGTTCATTATTATTGCTTACTAGTTTCACCGATATATTTACTTTTTGTTCCATATAAATAATACTATTATTATAATTTCAAGTTACTTCACACCGTAGAAAAATGTAACTTATACTGATAGAGATTTTGCTTTAAATTTAATTCATCTCATTCTCTTTTTTATGCACATTAATAAAATATTCAAATAATAGACCTATCAACAGTGTTTTAAACACCAAAAATTAACAGGAAGAGGACGCGGACTCTGTTCATAGTTTGGGTATGATGAAGTGATATGCAAAATGTAATACGATTAAAAAGAGCAGGAGATTAAAGAATTGTAACCTTGAAGTTTTGAGAGGAACAAAAAGCATCAGGAATATATTTCCGAACTCTGGAAAATTCCCAGCTGCAAACTTCGTTCCCTCATAAATTTCAGAGTACCTCCATCTCCAACCCGAACCCACTCATTAATCCATATTTATTCTTCCAGACAATCGCTAATTAAACGTTCACTTTTCTTCCATCTATCCTCTCTACTGAATTAGCTCCCTGAGAGTGCTGACGTGTTTTTGCTTTCCTTCAACAAATTTACCAAACTCGCCCCCTCATATCTCTCCACTTCTCACTAATTAGTCAATGCCTTCTAGCAATATTTGCAAATTTTATTGCCGAGTTTATATTGGTTTAATTTAACCTTCTGCTGTTTCAATGTTATTCTTTTTTTAATGCTCCATTGTAAATTAGCAACTCTGTTGTTGTGTGTGGTCCTAATTTCGAAATAAATAAAAAAACATTCTTCTAAACGAGGATAGCCGAAGCAGGGCAGTAATACAAAAATGGAAAGTTCTTAAATACAGAATTACAAGAGGTGCTCAATAATTAATAAAAAGGGTGAGCCGGAAGAGAATTAAAAGGAGATCGTAACGGAGGAGATGGCTAAGAAGATGACGGGGAAGGTGGTGAAAAAAATGTCAGTACGGGAAGTGGAAACGCCGATAGACAAATAATTAACTAAGGTAAGAGAGACTGATTAGGAAAAGGAGCCATGGTGAAAAGAGAAACGCGAGTACATGGAAAGGTTACAGAGGCTAGGAAAGTTAAGGCCTTGTCCGTAAATAGAAAGGGAAATATGATTCATGGCGTATGAGATAAATCTTGGAGGACACTTATAGGTCAGGAAGAAATAAGAAAATATGGAAAGAGTACGTGTAGGAACTCTACTATATAGAGAATATACCCTTACACTTAGATTTGGAAATAGAATATGAAGTAGAAACTTAGGTCCAAAAATATTTGATAGCGACATATAAAGGGCAGTACGAGATATGAAGAGGAATAAGGCTTCTATATTATAAGGCATAACTATGTGGAAATCCATTTCTGAGAAAAGGAATAAGGCTGTAAGGCTTTGATAAAATACCGGCAGAATTATTTAACGGTTTCAGAAAAGTAGTAATGAAGAATTCATATGAGGAAATTCGAGGAATTTAAGAAAAGGGAATGTAACCAGAAGTTTTTTTTAGGTAGATATTGATTCCAACTTCTAAGAAAATGAAAGCAGTGGAATATGAGGACCAGGTTGATTACGTTGATTCCACATGCAGCGAAGGTATTTCTAATAATCATTAATTAAAGGACTGGAAGGAAGGGAAAATGAACAACATATTGAAGAACAATTTATCTTTAGGAGAGGTAAAGGGCATAGCGGTAATGATAAAATGATTAAACGGGATATATAATGCGATCAGGTTGTTTTCTCATACTTTGTTGACTTTGAGAAAGTGTTCAATTATGTAGATCTGCCGAAAATGATGGAAGTTTAGGAAAAAATAGAAGTAGGTTGGAAGAATAGGTCTCGGAATCTTGAATATGACGGAGCCAGTCAATGTAAAAGAAGTAGACGAAGAATATCGATCTCCATAATCAGGATTGATTATGTAGTTTCAGGCGTGATGTAGAACATTACAAGGGATGGTACTTTTCCATTAGTCTTCTCAAGAGTTGGAAAAGTCCCATCTCTTGGTCAGTGTGGTTTCGCAAGCTTTGTAATTTTGAAAAGGCGTCGACAAAG
Source organism: Rhinocypha anisoptera (assembly GCA_011762765.2). NCBI lineage: Eukaryota > Metazoa > Arthropoda > Insecta > Odonata > Chlorocyphidae > Rhinocypha > Rhinocypha anisoptera. Next base: position 5,011 of record WURS02063627.1, on the reverse strand, counting down.
TAAAGTAGCCGAATGAAGATGAAAACACTTGGTTTTTCCACATGAAAGTATTTTATGAAATTCGGAAATATCAAATCGGGAAATCAAAAGTTGCGTCACATAAAAGGGTTACTTGGAAAACGTAATGAGAAAGTAAAAGAGCGAGGTTATTAGAGTATGCTGAGAGCGTATGGGATTGGAATGAGCAAGGAGTAGTTTTTTTAACTAGATCGAGTGCAGCATAGTAACTAGGTGTATGAAAATTTATGTTAATCGTAGTAGGGTAATGATGTTATTAGAGGAATTAGAGTGTGAGCCATTTTAATATTAGCATGAAGTGTATATTAAATTTAGTGTGTAATTTTGAGGTTGATAAATTGTCGTAATAGGTCCAAAATATACTAAAAATCCCTCTTTTACTGCGGGTTAGACTAAAAATAATGAAATCAAGGAGATTTGCAGAATTGATAGAAATGTAATATTTTTCAAAAACGATTGAAAAAAATAGGTATGACCTCAGTAATTAGGATAGGTAACGTATTTAAAAGCTGTCTTGCATGCGTGTTAAAAAAACTGTAAAAATGTTTATTTAAAAAATACTCGGAGAATTTTGATTTCGCGGGTCCAGAAAAAAAAATTGAGTCCAATGGCCACAATTTTTTTTCTGTGGTGTGTTGTTACAGTTTATTCTAGCCAACGTTGGAATTGGTAGCCATATTGAATTCTCAATTTATATATGGATTTCTAAAAGATTGAGTGTTGGTTTTCTAGACGATTTTTTTATTTTACGAAAAATTGAACATATAATTTGCATTAAATTTTGATTTAATAATGAAATAAATTGCCGTGTCATATTGAAGATATTGAATATTGCTTGTGTAGTCTTCTTGGAATAGAGTGTACATCGCAATTCAACAAACTATGCGCTGAGGCTCACAGACGAATGAGTGGAAGGCGAAGGGAAACTACCACATTAAATATTTCTCTAGAAAATACAGCCCTGCATTCACATATCGTGATGGATGGCATTGACGGATTGTAATACTAATGATGATGATGATGATCCGAAAGGCACAAAGTCCCTATAGTAATCAACTTTTGCTAGTCGCGAAAAAAATCATTATGTCCAATTGTGCTTAGACGCCCATAAACTTAATACCCTTACGATTCCAGACCGAGAAGAACCCCCTCTCATAGACGAAGTGATTAGAAAGTTTGCCAAAGTGCTCTATTTTTCGATAACCGATTTCACTTCAGCATAACATACCATTCAGTATTTCCATGCGAAATATGGACATTTTGTCCGTATTGAAATCTGTCCAAAGATTGCCAAAATAATACAAGAACGGTATTATTGGTCAAATCTAAACAAAACAGTGCGAAGTGCCTTGATTAAGTGTGAAATATGTCAAAAAAATAATTTCCGAATAGATGCTACGTGGGCCCGCAAGCCAATATTATCCCTGGGAATAAGGGAGTAGTATACTCTGCCGACTTGTATGCCCCGTTGCCGAAGAGTTAGTTACGAAATCAGTTTGTGTTTGTGATCGTCGATGAATTTTCCAAGAACTTACGTGTTTCTCCTATAAACAAAAGCCCGCGCCGAAAATTGTATCTGATGCGTGAAGAAATTCATGAGCGAGTGCGGGGTTCCACTCATCGTGTTAACGGACCATTGGACGCAGTTCACCTCGGAGACATGGGTGAGGTTTTTGGAGGACAAGGGTGTGAAACCAGCGTATACGTCCGTTAGGCACCCCGCACTCATCAAACCCTGTGGAAAGGACCATGCGGGAAGTCTCGCGTGTGCCGAGTATATCGCGAGAACCATAGGGATTGGGTGAAAATACTCCCCAAGATCAATGAGTGGTTTAATACCACTTACGAGTGTATTCGAATAGAGTACATATTCGAATGACACCGGAGGAGACTCATTTCGGGATAAAACCACGAAGAGACTTTGACAACCTGATCCAACTGCTTAGAGTGCCCACCGTGAGGGATAAAAACATAAAAGGCATCGTATTGAGAAACCTGGAATGTACGGGGTGAAAGAGAAAGAAAAAAGATAAGTCAACTCATCAGTTTCATGAAGGAGACGAAGTTTCGGTTAGAACGCCGCGGGTATCGGATAGAAAGTTGGGTATTTGGGTACACTGTGCGTAAAATAAAAAAAATAATGTGTGTGTGTTGGTGGATGAAGAAGGGAGAGTGATTGGAGATTATAATTTTTCGAATCTTAAGCCCTTTGCGACCCAAAGTGAAGGTTAAACCCGAGTGAACACCCAAGCCCCCCATCCGCATCAATCCGTTCTTGAATGTGGTTCACAGTCCCTACCCTGTGACGAAGCACAGAGGAGGATGGACCCTTACCTCCTTGGGCCACCTCGGATTGCCTTGCCGCAGCTGGGCCCTATTGAAAAAAAAATTAATTTTTTTTTCTCCTTTTGACAGGGGGATATTGTGGCATATCATGGCACATTTGTTTGAATCGCGCGTACTGGGAGGCGGCGGAGTGGCGCCAGCCGAGCAAGGGGATCGTGGGAGAAGTAGAAAGATATAAAAGGACAACCTTGCACCTGGCCGAATAAAGCCGCGTTCACACCTAGCAGTGAACTGCTACCACAATCGAATCTGAAGCTTATATCGACACTGCTATTGTCCCAATAGGTGTCGGAGTAGCTTTCAAGCCGCTTTACGTGTTTATAGATATTTACAAATCAACAAACCGTCTTAATTCGTCCGAACATAGAGATATTTCGCTAATACATTCGTGATTATGGCTATATTAATATATCAGAGTCGAAGGGACACCCTTAGGTTGATATCAATAAACGAATTGCTTAGGAATAATAATATTCATTTTGTTCTACGGACTAATACCATTATTGAGAAAATGACAACACAAGATTTATACAAAATAACAAAAGTTCAATAGGTACTGCATATTAGTCGTCTATAATTCTAAAGTAATAAATTAATGTTTTACTCATAACAAAATTTTGTTGTCATTCATACATTTTGTATTACGAACTTCTTGAAAGTATATAAAGAATAGTGAAATTGAAGGTTCTAATAGCTATTCAAACTTCAAACATCATAACAAAATTTATATTACCATAGCAATAATATTATACGTACGTTACTAACCTTATCTATATAGCTCTATACGCTTTTCCCAGCGATGCTCAATAGTTTAAATATCTTCCCTAAAGTATGATTTGCCGAGTCCTTCCAGATAACCATCATCCACAGAAATCATATCACATATCATATTTTGGCAACTTTTTTACCACCAAGCCGTCAAGTTTGAGTTTGAGAAGAGAAAATAATCGGACGGGTCGAAATCTCAGCGAGCAGGGTATGTGAAAAAGCAATTCGAACCTTAATTAATTGATTTTGACCGCCGCGGTGAATGACGTGTGAGCCAGAGATTCTCTTAATGAAACAAAACTTACTTTTTTACCAAATGCGACCATTTTTTCCTTGATTTCATCATTCAAACACTCCAAGTTTGTGTTAGGCTCGCCGTTGGTTACTAGTACTTTTAGAAGATATTCGATAAAGATTATGCAGTTCACATCCCAGAAAATTTAATCCATGACCGATTCTTCCACTCCAGTTGATTATTTTTAATTTTATTTTGTCCTGGGTGTGAAATAATGTAACTTAGTTTCATCTATGGTTATAAATTGACGCAAAAACTCGGATTTATTTTACTAAAAATCGCCGAACACTTAACTTCACAACGGTGTTCCTGTCTCACTCTGAGCAAACGTGGCTCCCATCCTGTGCACGACTTTCTCAAGATCAAATTTTCGGTCAATATGCGATGTGCAGTAATTTTTTAAATACCCACCATCCCTGCTATTTCGCGCACTTTCAGCCTGAGATCAACCAACACCATTTTGCGGATTCCTGTAGCATTTCTGGTCTGCTAACCTCATTTGACAGACCACTGCGATGCTAGTCTTCGAAGCTCGTGTGGCCACGATTGATCTCTGAAACCCTATAACTTACCGTTGAAACCTTACAACATACCAAAATGTATCGGGAAGACAAAATCGAAACATCATTATTTAATAAAATAAATGGTCGGCCAATCAACTTTGTGGGAGATAGACATTATATAAATAAATACACTTGGTTGTATCCCACCGTATACTTTATAAAACTTGATCGGTTTAGAGTTTTTCAGGTTTTTCTCAAGAGTTTTTCTAACAGAGAAAAGAGTATAACAGTATATATATATAATATATATTATAATCTATCAGCATACGTATGTATATAATAATCTATATATTTATAAATTCGAAACATATATATATGGCATAATAATAAGGGAGGTGGAAGGTAAACTTTCAAACCGCTTGCAACATAAACAGACTGTAATACAATCCACTGCCCTTTCCCAGACCCCCGTTCCTGATTCTAAATGGCTAAAGTTACCCTTCATATATAATTTAACTTATAAAATCATTAAATTCTTTCCTAAAAATAAGTTTAAAATACCTTTTTATAGCTCTGTGACTCTCCAGAGATTGTTGTTTAACTCCAAAGATAAGGTTAATAATGATGACAAAAGTGGTGTCTACCTTTTGAAATGTGATTAGCCTGGATGTAATTGTTTTTGTATGGCCAAACGGGAAGGAAAATGAGTGTTAGAACTTCTGAACATTCAAAATCCTTTGTTATTTGTGATTAAAAAATCCAATGTTTGCAATTCTCCTTATTGATGAGGATCATTCCTCCGATTTTACTTCGATGGTTTTACATTTTTGTGACAGGAGTATTAAGCTCAACTTTTCAGAAAGCTTTGAAAGTATTTCTTATTTTTATGTCAATGGTCATAGCCTGTTGAATGTCCTTATTCCTCCAACCCCCTCACCCTCGTTCTCTTTTCGAGTACCCCCAACCTCCATAGTCCGATTATTCACCCTTGAACCTATATTCACTTGTTGGTTTCCCCCCCCCCTTCCCCCCTTTCCGTTTCCTTTTGGTCTATAGATGTTTTTGGGAAAAGTCATTCGAA
>WURS02063616.1:0-10611 GCA_011762765.2 Rhinocypha anisoptera | reverse complement strand
AGGAGAAATTTAAGTGACGACTTATTTGAGAAGCTAGTTTTTTTAAAGGGAAACAGTGAATTACTGTCAGATATTCCGTAATGTACTACTGTAAGCAATGCAATAAAGTTGCTGATAAATGTATATAAATGTTCAAACTCATTTTCTTGGAAAGTATTTTGTATTTTCTGATGTATTTTAAATACTATTTTGTATTTTCAGAAATTTTAGCAGTGTATTTTGCAATTTGTATCTAAAATACAATGAGGTAAGTATTTTGTATCTAAAATACATTTTCCATGAATTTTGCCCAACCCTGCACATAGGTATAACCGTTTTGAGGAAACCATACATGGCTGTAAAAAGTGTTAATTATATTATGGTAAGAAGAGCTCTCATTTATGTTAGCATTTACTATAATTTCAAACAAAAAAGCATGAAATAACAAACTGTTCTTCCAAAAAAATTCTTTCTGTTCTTTATCCCAAAGCAATGACAATTTGCATTCTTATATCTTCTTTCATCTTTATATATATAATTTTATGATATCATAGCTTGCGGAAGCGAAAAACATGTTTTCGCCAACTTTGGACCCCCCAACCATTTGTTGCTGCACACTTTTTCAATCTTTAAAAGTATATAGGCAAGATCCATTTATCGCTGCCAACAACTTAGAATACCTCCCAGTTCCTTGCAACTTAAAGTCCTGAATTTCACAAATTGAACTAAAATAAAAATAATACTAATTCTTTGCTTTCAAGTAAAATAACTTGTTTTAAAAAATATGCTGCAAAGTCGGTTAAAAAATTACCTGGTGCAGAGGGGGGCCTCCTCCACCCCAAGGGCCGAATCCAGCATTGAGATCTGTCACCGAGGCACTGGAGACCATTCCTCCCCTTTGCCAACCGTTATTCCACGGCGGGGTCAAATCGGAACGTCTCCTGCGGTTGAGGGATGTCGTTGCCGTGTCACCGAATGCACTCCCTGACCACGGTGATGCTCTGCCGTCACTGCCGGGTGACTGAAGAATTTAGTCTATAATGGATGCTCTAGGTTCACAAAAATCACCCAACAACTATTAATTAATTATAATTATAATAATCCTCTATTCCCTTGTGGGTAAAAAAATTTTCATATCTTCATCAAAGATACATTATTCAGAAGCAACAACAGGACATTCACCAGACATTTTAAGAAATCACTACATAATACTAATCACTGAAAGTTCATTACAGCGAGTATGACTTAATACGAGAGTATCTCTATAGCAAGTGATCATTTTGCGTTCGTTGGTCCACATGTTAAAACATAGGGAGTACCGCCGGTTATTGCGAGCGGCCATATCTGCACTATCGCTATAGCGAGTAGATTTTGCAGTGTTTGATGCTTGGGTTGCATATATCACAGGATTCTAACATGCCATACATTTTCGTGCCTTGCGAATATACATTGAAAGGAAGACTTTACGAGAGACTATGTGGCAATTTTACGAGCAGAGACTGTGATTTTATGCCACAGACTTTTCTGGGGAATGACTGAACTACTTATTTTGGAATCTATGCTACAGTCTGTCATTTCCTGGTGCTATTTCATCATTATAGCCGATCGATCAGAATAAAAAAAAACATGGAGTGGTGAGCTAGACTTGTAGACAATGTAGGAAAAGGTATTAGATGAAGATCAGACCGGGAGGGAGAGACTACCAAGTAACAGGAGGTCCCGTATCAGGACCCTTTTTCATTGACAAGCAAGAGAAGGGATTAGATGAGAGTCAGAGAGGGGGGAGCAAACAAACAAGGGGGAATTTACTTTTGACCAGGTCTAGCCCACAGTGAAGGAGATCCCGTCGCATTTGTCTGTGTTGACCTTAGCAGGACGGCTAATCTCTCAACCCTCCTCTTATTTATGGAATCGTAATTGTTAACCATAGGTCATACCTTATCTATGGTTGCTCATGAAACGTTGCGAAAGATACTACCGATGGGTGACGTACATTAGTTACGAGTGCGTGAGTTTTGGTGATAAAAATATTTTAAAATATTTTTAATGAAACGATCTATTTTCAATGGATTTGCAGATGGATTGATAAAACTACTTCATGGCTCATTTTCGCCCACTTTTGGTGCCGTTATAAATGCTGAAAGAGGTGATTTTAAATGACCGTCGGCTATAACAAGTGTGCGTTATAACGAGAGATTTTTCGTCATTTATTAGCTCTCGTTATAGTGGACTTCTACTGAATAGAATTTGCTGAGTGGCAAAGTTTTAAGTTTATTTTTTTAATTCCATGGGAGAGGTGAGGGATTTTATATTTGTCATTATCTTGTTATAAATGGCAGCAATAGAATGAAATGATGTGGTAGACAGAATGGATAGAAGAAGCCATAGAATGGTAGAAAGACAACTGCTCTATACTCAAGGAAGATATCACTCCAAACAAGGAAGCGATATGTGAAAGCATTCATATGGAGAATGGCACTCTGTGGATCAGACACAGAAACAATTAAAAAACAGACCAAAGAAGAATAGAGGCCTTCGGAACATGGTGTGCTGAAGGAGGATGCTGAAGATATCAAGTGGATGGACAGAATTAGGAATGAGGAAGTGTAGACAGAAGAGCGGAGGAAGGTAAAGTCAATGTGGAGTACTATTAAGGAAAAGAAGTTCAAGGTGGATATAGGAGACACACCCTGAGGCATAATGGATTTGTGAAGAATATAATAGAAAGAAGAAAGATAAAGAGGGGAAGGCCCAGTGGAGAAGACCGAGGGACAAATATATATATGGGGTAAATTATAAGAGATGTTAGCAAGAAGACCTACCAAGAGGTGTAAGAGAGCTAACACTAGATAGTAAAGGGTGGAGGGCTGCTGCGGTCAACCAATCTTTGAATTGAAATACAGATGAAGGAGATGTGGCTATGACATTTGAGGAATATTTATGTTTTTTTTACAGTATTGAGATATGATGTTTACTACAGCACATTGAAAATTACAACTGTGAAATAAATTATGATAAGATAAAATAAATTTTAAACATTTTTGAAATGCTATTCTTTTGATGAGAACATGGTTAAATGGAGAAATGAAAGGACTATGTATATGGCGAAATGTGTAGACCTAGTAATGCAAATGTAAACCCAAGCAAGTTGTGGTATACCCTCAACGGCGCTAACTTAAACATTAAACTAATTTCAATATTTCTGCTATTGTCACATGAATCTAAAACTACTGACGAAAGTACTGATTATGATAATGAGAATGGTATGGTCCTTTGACGTGCATTGTAATTGTGAAAATGGGAGTTGACAACTTAAAAGACGAGGGTAACATTTTGCAAACATGGTACAGTTGAGGATGCAAATGCATGGGATGCTAAGAATCTGGATGGGCAGACAACGAAGACTTACCGCCAGTTCAAATAGGTACTCGGCAGACGGTCTTAAAAAGCCTGTTTTTGGAGAGAGAGAGAGAAGGCCTTAAATGCGGTGTGTGAACTGCCCCAAAACATGATACCATAGAACGTGCATGAGTGAACTTTGGCATGTGTATGGCAACTTTGGTCCCCCCTAAACAGAGCCCGCAACTCCGTGCATTTCTATCTTTTCCATTGCAGACTTTCCGCATTGCAGAGATCTCTTACGTATCATTTGCCTTGAACTCTTGAACCCACTCATTCCCTTTTCTATAACCTGTGTCATCATTCATCTCTACAGTCAGAATTTTGTCTGAAAACCTGCCTGATTGATGTGGGTACAACAGTTATTTGTTTATTGTTTTCATGAACATTTTGTTTATTTATTAAATTTAGGGTCAACTTATTTTATCTTTGAACCTGTTTTGTTTTTATCTTTCTAGTTTGATTTTTATTGTCCTTTTTATCAGTTTTTTAATATATTTGTTTATGATTCAAATAAGGCTGTAATTATTGGCTGTTTTTGAGTTAATTGCAATAAATAAATGGTGCATGGCTCTCAGGGTACTACAATGTGGAGCACTTTGGTTGGCAGATCTTGCACTGACCTGCTCCCAATTCATGCTCGCTTGGTCCATGCCGGACGGAGACCCAGGGTGGAACGCAGACTCGCGTATACCCCCCGCGCTCCCCTGATCCCACAGGTTGCCCATGGAGGCTCCCTTGAACCCTGTGAGCCCGGGAGACTTGATCGGTGGCTGCATTGCATCAGGGAGTGATGGGTGTCTCCACCTATCCTGACCGTTGGCACTGTGGAGGAAGAGCGAGTTCATGCTTCCCTCTCGCATGGCTGAAAGGAAATCAAAACAAGGACAGATGGGTGAACACATTTAAAAAAAGGCCCAAAGCTATTTCTAAGGGTGACCTTAGTGCATGGTGTATCTTGCGCATGATCAAGTTCATGATCTCCATGAAAACTAATATATTGGTATCATAATGTAAACAGCATTATTCATTGTAATTTTACTCAATCAAGAGATCAAAAGGCAAAAACATGAAAAAAAACTCACCTGAAACACGTGGTGAACCTGATGTAACAGATGTAAAGTATTTTAAATCAAGTTAAAGAATCCAAGTATTCCATTAACCACGTTCACCACAAGTGTTTGGAGATGAGTGTTAGAAACAAGATTTAGAGACAAGGGTTTCGGCACCGTATCATCAGCGTGTAAAAATCATTCAAAATATAAATCAGCTCATTCCGTTCATGCAATAGTTTATTCGTCATGCAGCAGCACTTCGCTAACATTCTTTGGGTGCACAACAGAGTTGCATAGAAAGAGCAATTCCTTCTCTCACTGTGGAACTTGGATGGCGTTCCCGCGGAGTGTTGATGGTTTTGGAGAGGACTCCGAGGTGAAGAGGCGCCCTGTGGGGGAGGAGGCGTCGGGGGAAGCGGGCGACTACCCATCATCCTCCTCAAGCTGCCCATCTTCTCCGAGAGTGAGAAATCCTTCTTCATTTGCCCTCTGTCTTGCTGAAAACGGTTTCGTGAGATCTGTCAGTCGCCTCACAAAGAGGAAACATACACTCGGAGGAAAACATTCACGATATAATCAAAAAGTTTAAAACTTTGATAAAGTTCGGTACTAAAAATATTAATACAGTAAAATCCTGCTAGAATGAGTCTCACTTTAGAGTAGTTTAGGATATACTGCATGTTCACCATGTCCCCCAAAATGACTACATTTACTATTTTGTTTGTTAGTAGTAGGTAACTTTGCAGCAAATTTTATTTCGATGTGCCTACCAATACATCGCAATCACACTACCTCAGGCGATCATATCATGCATTTAAATCATAAAGCATCAATTTCTATTGTATTCCACAAATAAATTAGTCATAAAATTTAGTTTTACAGAGTTTTTATTGTTTCCCACGCAGTTTCCCACAGTAATGTGTGCGGCTGATAACATCGGTGTTAACTCCAACCCCTTAGACCCATGTTATAATGGGATTTTACTGTACAGTTATTTCCATATAAAAATAGTCTAACATGAAAATCTAGAGTCTCTGCAGTGTTTTAATTGGCACTCAGAATCGTTATGGCGTCACGGGTCATCTAAAGAATTTATAAATTTCAGGCCTAAATGAATTCTTAATAAGAATAATCATACATAAATAATATGAAATAATGGTTTTAAATGAATTCAATGATACTGCCAATTGCAATTTTAAAAGTTTTTAGTGACTAATACAACCATATAAAGAAATATACTACACCACTGGCCACGGTTATCAGTCCAAAGATAGGCACATCAGAAGTGAGTGTGGAGCCTCAACTCAACACGTAACCTTGAATGGAATGAAAAATCTGAACGCCAATAGAGTGATAAGGTCACCAGTTCCATTCTCTGTAACATCCAAGGGCCTTGCATCTTCGGAAGTTCTCTTTCCCAGGAGCCGATTGGGTTAGCCTGGGGGTAGCCGGTCATGGGTTTGAGTCCTGCCAAGGGCATAGGTGTTGTGTTTGTCCAATAGGGTTTTTCCTATGATTTGAAGAGGTGCGAAATGACCATAGCCATCGAACAACCCTATAAACAAAAATACTACCAGTACTGTTTTCCAGGAACTGATTCTAAGACAAATAAAATCCACTGAGGAGGTCACCACCAGGTGGAATTCCATAATGAAACAAAATATACGTATTAACTTATATATATTTCCAAAGAAAAATAAAATACACAAACAGTTTCAATGATAATAATCATTGAAATCACTACTTCATCCCATGTCTCGGGTGGTGTTATTACCAGTGCTTCTAAACAGCGCCTGACTATAAAATGATACGAGTTGATTATCCTGACAGGTTACCCAGTTTACCCAACATCCAGTGTGCACTGAATGATGTGGTAGTTAAAAAGCCAAATTCATACTCTTCGACACTTCAATGAGAAGTCGAAATATGTGAATTGGCAAGAAGGATGATTTGAGTGATTTCACAACTGTTCCCCATAAGAAGAAGGTGAAGGAAAAATTTACCCAAGATAACAGTCATGGTACCGTTGTAGGTAAAAATACGGTGTCCACCGATTTAGTGGGAGTAAAGAAAGCATGGTTTCACCTTGGCAAGCTTGCTGGCGAAACCACGGTGGAAACTCAAAATTTTCCTCAAAAGAAACTTTCCTGGCATGCAGGTGACAGTGAAGAAATTTGAATCCAAAGGTGCGAATGCTAGCTTTAGGATCGGATTTCTGTTTCATCTATGTGAGGAAGTTTTACACAGTGATAAGTGGCCCTGTAACATGACCCTGATGTGTTTTTTATTCCCCCGCATGACGGGCGTAAACTTGACGCAATGTGCTTAAATGTACCAGTTCGTGCTCATAGCTTAAAGCTTTTACATGTGAATATTCAATATATCAGAAACAAACTTTTAGAATCAGAATTGCTCATTACAGAGAATAATCCAAGTGTTGTGTGTATATGTGAACATTGGCTACTAAACAACCAAATAAGTGCAGTTAATATCCCTGGTTACAGTACCACAGATATCTATTGTCATTCAGTATATAAAAATGGAGGGGTCTTAATTCTTACTAAGCAATCATTAGTCCTAAAAAAGATTGATTTTTCATATGATGATTTAATTGAAGAAATAGAGTTTGAGTGCTGTGTTATTTGCATAGAGAATGAGTAGTATAATCTTTTCATTGTATCTCTAAACCGATCTCTTTCTGAAAAATTTGATAATCTTTTAAACAAACTGGATTGTCTTCTTGACAGAATGTTTAACTCTGGTCATAATTCTTGTATCATAATTGGTGATTTTAATTGTGACATTCTGTCAACTTCTAATGCTAAAACTAATTTTATGTCATTGCTAGACAGCTATAATATTCACATTACAAATTACAAACCAACACGTGTCACAGCTGATTCTCAGTCATGTATTGATAATTTATTGACTAATTTTGAGAAAGAATCAGTGACAACAAAAATACTAGATTCGCAATTATCTGATCACTACCCATTATTTGCAATAATCAATCTAAATATAATTACTAACCCAACTTATGTACTGAAACGCCACTTCTCTAATGCAAAATATCTAGAGTTTGCAACTATTTTAAATCTAGAAACTTGGCAGAGTATTTATAATCTATAAAGTTTCGATGAGTGTTTCAATGAATTTTATGAAAGTTCCTGTATCATTTCAATGACGTTTTCCCCAGATTGTGCAGGATCTGCAAGAAAAAAAACCTTAAACAAAATAAATGGGTGACAGCAGAAATCCGGCAACAATCAAGACTTTTGAAAGACATGGCCTCAAGAATTAAATCATGTAATAACCCACTTCTAATTGAGGAGTATAAGGCAGAGAAAAAAAAAGTATCATAAACTTTTAGTAACTACAAAGGGATCTTATATCTGGTACACCAGCACTATCATTTATTTTCTATTCGGACTACTTTAACTTTTCACTGGAATGAGCCTACTGTCTATTCTGTTACTCTGGCTTCCCCCTCATCCTTTTGTTTAGCACACCGGTAATTATCTACTGTACGTTCCACCTCATTAAAATTCAAGAAACTTGGCGAGGCTGCTCCTCCCATCATAGCCAAGACTGACTAGTCAAATTTTTATGTCATTCTCCTTCCACTATCATTATTCACAATTGTGGGGTTTATTTCTTAGCAGTCAGTGAACAGTGCATTAGTCTAAAGGATCTTAGGTTTTCCCGGCAAATAGCCTTTTTACTGTATAATTTAATTACCATAGTATTAGTTTTTTTCTTTTATTAGTTATAATTTAATACCTTAGTAGTAAATTACTTTTTATTCAACATACTTCTCATTTATCATGTTTATTATTCCTGTTTTTTTCCTTAGGGAAAATATGACAGATGTAATTATTCAACATTTACTAACAGATCAAAAGGTTCGCATCAAGTGCCGTGATTTGGTGAAAAAAATTGCAATTTACAAGCATCGTCTGGCTGTAAGTATTACACTCAATGTAGAAATTTTTTAAAACAGTGGTTAATATGTATTAAGTTGCAATCAATTTCATTTTCATTTATTTGACAAAATGTATGAAAGTAATGATATTAGTATAATTATTTTTGTTTGCCCAGAGGGTCACAAATCGTCACAAAAAAATTAATCTTGCATGATATAGGAAGGCACTTCAATATTTTCAATCAACCAGAGAAGCACAAAAAAGGTCAACATTTGCTTAAACAAAGAAACAAGTGTAGTCTGACAATATTACAAACTTTTTAGAATAACTATCACAAAACGATTTATAATTGAATGCAGTGGTGTGCCTATATATACACTACTAAAAAACAAAGTGGAAAATTACAGTTATCCTACATAAAGATACTCACGGGCTTCATAGTACATATTGCATTGTAGCAAGTATTCCTTTAGCTTTCCTCTAACCTTTTCAGTGCTAAGAATTTCCTTCAAGAGAACCTCGTGCTACATACATGCAGCAGCATGAGGCATTTAAATATCCCCATTGCACTAGATTTTTATTAGGACTAAAAGTGCATCTCCACTGTGCTCTACATATATGTATTTACATATACACATTTTACAAATACACATTTATTTACATTCTGCAGCACCGTTGGCACCACTTTACACTCCCGCATATATGCGCGTGAGTATGGCTACAATATACACTGACATGACCAAATGTGCATGCATGCATGCAGCCATAGCACTGAAAGGATTAAAGGAGTTTGTTGTCTATTTTAGTTTTTAATTTAATTTAATTTTAATTTTTAATTTTCTATTATGAGTTAAGGTCTTGAGTATAGCATCGACAAATCTATATATATATATATATATTAGCTGTTTCTGTAGTTTTTCCTTTGAGAAAGCCATATTGGGAACTAGATTTAATTTGGAACTTCTCTAAGAAGGATGAGATTCTTTGAAACTAGACACTTTCAAATTTCACCTTTGAGAAAAGAGAGAACTGATATTGGTCTATAATCATTCATGTCTTGTCTATCACCACCTTTGAAAAGAGAAACTATTTTTGTTGATTTAAGTAGTCTAGGAAAAGTACCTGAGGTGAGGGAAATATTAATTAAGTGAACTAGAGGAGCTAATAGGTGTAGTTTAACAGGACCTTTAATAGTAGAACATGGGATGGAGCTTTTTTGGAGCTGATTTTGGTAAGAATCTTTTCTACCCCCTTATTATCAATCGGATAGAGAAAAATGGCATTAGTTGGACCCAAGTGTTGCAAAAAAGTTCTCTCAGTAGTGAGAGGTACTGGACTGATCCCCACAAACAGTTGGCTGTCTTGAGCCTTTGGACAAAATTGAAAGAGTATTCATTAGTCCATCCAAAAATTCTGCAAAATCCCCTGTAGGAGACCTATATACACAAACAATGGGCACTATAACATTATGAAAAGAGATTTAAGTAGCATAACATTCATAGAATAGTTCTTAATAAAACTTGGCAGTGATTTTAACGTTACAAGCTGTAATGGTATTCTTACAAGCTTAAAAAAGATGCAAACACCACCATTTTTGATTCTTCTCTACAAAAACTACTGCACATGTAGTATCTGGCTATACCACCACTATTGACTTCATTTGGGTGCAACCAATGTTCGGAGATACAAATTATGTCAAGTCTATGCAAGTCTATAAATAATTCAAACTGAATAATTTTTTATCTTAGGATTTTGAGATCATTTACAGCATATACTTTGATATTACTTCGAGTCATTTCGAGTTCCATTGCTTTACATTTGTCTATTAAGTCAAGACAAGTCCTGTTTTGTGAGGAAATAAAAAACGCCTCAGTGTCACACCACATGGCCACTTATCACTGTTAAGGACCTCATCTACTAGATGAAATGGCACACCTATTCGAAAGCTGGCTTTTACGCCTTTGGATTCGAGTTTACTTACAGTTAAATGAACAAGGGGAAAATTTCGTTGAAGAAAGCGCCTTCAACTACATATGCCGTGGTTCCCCCATCAAGCTTTCCTAGATGTAGCCAAGCTTTTTTTACTCCCACAAGGTCTGTTCTCCTTCTTCTTCTTCCTTGGCACTACAGCCCAATTCGGGCCTTGGCCGCCTCCAAATTTTGCCTCCAACTTTTCCCGTCACTAGCCGCGTCCTTCCAGTTTCTGGTTCCTAGGATGTCTCTTGCGTCGCTCTCCACCTTGTCCGCCCATCTTT
>WURS02063605.1:0-10611 GCA_011762765.2 Rhinocypha anisoptera | reverse complement strand
TAAAAGAGTAAGTATAAGGAGTTATATAAATTTATTATAAAAGTATAAATTAGTATATCCTAAAATAAAATACGACAGACTTTATTTAAAAAAACACCGACATAAGATTTGTTTCTCCTCATATCTATAGAATAATTCTGTCACGTGATTAGAAATATCCAATCGCTAAGGAACGTGTTCTTCTTGTAATGAGATTAAGTAAACAATAAATTTAAGCAAAAGCATAAAGCTGAGTGGAAGAAAACTGAGAAACAATCCGGAGAACCACTCGTAGAGCCAAGACACATTGTCGTAAGGAGTCTCTCCACTTCCGGTCGCCTTCTTGATGCGGTCAATGAGACTCGGTTGAGCACGCTTCAGATCCCAAGCACACCCAAGGCAATAAAAGAAGTCGATGACCAAAGTACCAGGGTTAAACACTCTAGTGGCATAGTGCTCTGAGGCGGCGTAGTCCCAAGGAAAGCTATGGTGATAGTTGTGAAAACCTTCACCGAACAACACATTTCTATGCCACACTTCCGCCGCAGCTTGACGTTTGTCGTATGGACGTTCACCGTAAGCATGAGCAAGAGAATTCACAGTCCAAGTTACATTCAAACTGTAAATGTAGCGTAGAAAAACGCAAATAAGAAGAGAAGTTATAACATCTTCATTCCACAAATAACACGGAATCAAGGTGGGCAACGCGAGCCAACAGATGCCCACAAGGGGAATGTAAAAAGTTCTCTGAAACCTTACAATAGGGTCTTGAAGAAGATCAGAAAAATCGAGAGTGGAACCACGTCGGATGACATCTGGGTGTTTACGAACCATGAGCCAGCCGACGTGACTAAAAAACAACCCACGTCTTGAGTTGTAAGGATCGGCGGAAGTTTCGGAAAACTTGTGATGAGTGCGGTGATCGCGACACCAAGTGTAGATGTCATCTTGCAATGCCAGAGTGTTACACAAGAAAAGAATAACTCGAAAAATAGAGTTTGCTTGAAATGTTCGGTGACACCAATATCGATGAGCGCCAACAAGAATTCCGATTCCTGAGAGAAGATGTAGCAAAAAGGCAAAAACAAGGGTGAACACGTGAGCTTTGGGAACGAAAGTAAGCCCATAGAGACCGAGAACATGAATCATGGTGATAGAAAGAACATTGCGCCAGACGATTTGACCCAATAGTCCAAACTTCTTTTCATCGCCATTCAAACCTTTATGTTCTTCTTCAGCTTGAAAACTCTCCTTATGCAGCTCACTGATATTATCGACCAACTTTGGCATGTCGTCATCATCCAAGTCGGGATAAGACATATTGGAAAATGAGATATCTGAAGGCAATTGCAAGAAAGTATGTACTCTTTTGTCAACTTAACCAAGGTGAGTTTATTCATTTTATATACTTTAAAAATAATCAGCAATAAGAACAACAGCAAAAGTAAGCAAGAGAGAAGTTGCACATTAAGGAGAGATCTTCTTCAACCGTGATGAGCTAAAAACAATCAACAATCAGGCAACGATCAACAATAAGGCGTGTTCATCCCCCTTTACTTGTATTTACCTATCTTGCAAGTCAGGACCCGAATCGGGTAATTATGATTGAAATTCAATTTGAATATTGCAATAGGTTGCACTGTGATCTTGTCTAACTACGAAATCACAATAGTGCAAACCATTTTTAGTACAATCTGGTAAGTATTTGGCATTGTCACTGAAAATAAACAAGACTACTTTTGCCTACTACTTTCACATATATGTTCTTATCTATAGTTTATTTTTATTTTATATTATTTTATTAAATATTTTTTACAGATCGGTTTAATGAGATTAGAACACGGCAGTAAATGTTGAAGATTTTCTACTGAAACTAGCGTTAGCTTTATAGTTGAGATCAACCATTGCTGCTCTCTGCCACAATATTTAAAAATCTATAAAATCGTTTATCAAGAGCTTTAGAGAAAACAAAGATCGCCCGCTTGCTGCTTGTTTCTCCTTCTTCTTACATCTACCCCAAGTTGTTACAATGTTATTCGTGGCTATTGCCTAGCCTGCTATTGCTAGGAGTGTTTCTATTCTTCTTTTATTATTATTTTTTATATTATAATTCACTAAGAAAATTTTTAATTCACATATTAATATAATTTAAAGTAAGTCTAATTAGAAGAATTATGTCAAGATCTATATGGTGTTCATGGGTAATGGAGTTGTATCTTTTTTTTGTACAATAAGTTCATTGTATGGAAAGTTGAAAGAACGGCCATAGTTGTGGCTATCATATGTTGCGGTCGAGTGAATCACACACATGCAAGACTATGACCTGTGGTCATCACTAATCAGTCTAAAGAGAGAAGAGTGACTATTGCGTATTGGCAATGAGTCACGGCACAAACGTTAAATAGATTAGAAGTGTACACCTCGAGTTGGCTATGATTGGTAAGACATCATTAGCCACTGGTCCACTTGGGAAACTCGACACACGAGACACCATCAAAAAGCAATTGACCACGGCTAGTCAATCGAAGTGTGGTCTTCAACGTTGCGGGTCAAATTGGTTGGTCCACTCACTCTAGTGACGAAGTTCACTTGTCACCCACCAAACAAACTGTGAAAATTAATGCCTTGGGTAGAACTCAGCTAACCGAGATGGTTTGATTTATGACGATGACCGTAGTCGTTGCTTCTTTACTCAAGCAAACAACAAATACATATATTGACTAAAACACTCGTTCGAATCATAATGCAGGGAGCTGGTCCAGCTATGTGCAAATTATGCATAGTGTCGACAATCACATAAACAAGGTCAAAGTTAAGGTTTTATGGTTAGATAAATTTAACATAAGGGGAAAAAATGTAACCAAGATAAACATTTTAACCTGATTTCGAGTTATAGACAAATTGTTATTACAAAGGTGATTATATCACGGAAGACATTCTTTAATTTATATTAAAATTATATTAATGCTAATAAAATACATATTTCTTGATGTCAGGAAACAAGCAACGGATTGCTCTGATTGAACCTAGATTACTCATCATGCTTTTCTTCTGTGATCATAGAAGCTCTTCTAAGTGCTTTCACTGTTGATCTGATAAAGAAAGACTTTATTATTACCATTGTTATTGTAGTCTATGGCATACTAAGTCGATTATACGCTTGGTTGTTGTTCACGCGACTGGGCTTGGATCATAACAAGGCACAGAAAGTGAGATGTGATGAGGATCATAAGGCTCATAAGTTGCCGGCTAATGCGTATTGTGCCAGGAGCACCGGTGTGATGCTCTCTTTCATTACTTACACACTCATTGCCTTTCATCACTCAAGTGCATTCATGTGCTACTCGTGACCATCGAGCACTATGATCAGTGAGTCACTTGTTTCCTCTCACTCTCTCTCGTCATCTCCTGGAAGCACTCTCCTTTTGGCGCCCAACTTGCCTCTCATGAGATGATTTATGTCAGCGCACATACAGAATGGACTAATCCGATTGGTGCCAAGTGGACACATACAAATTCAACTTGGTCACTTCGCATCGCTCGTAGTTTCCATCTCGCCAACACAAACTCTGTCATATCTGTCAACTCTGCTCTCTCTCTCTCTCTCACTCTCTCTATCTATCTTACAATATCCCCAGGCAGGCTAATTTGCGTCTACATTTGTGTACTCACGGCTTTGAACAACTACAGTAGCAAGGATTATCACAACAGTTTTGTGTTGTTTTCTTTTACCCCCTCGCACGCCGAAAATTGACACACTGCACCAAGACTTTGAAATAAGAATTATTTTAGGCAAATCTTCTTCAGACAATACAATAGCTCAATGTAGTACCATCAGCATTATTACTAATTTTTTGAAATAATGAAAAACGGAAATAATCTTGACAGGAGAAAACTAAAAATGCAAAACTTTGTAGCTTTGTTTCAATAGTGTTGCACCAACTTGTAGAATCGCTGGAAATGAATCTCAATAGAACACATTGTATAACATATGAGTATCATGGCAATGAGTCTAACTATAAATGACAGATCCGAAACAAATCCCAAAGGAAAATTTAATTGTAGCCTAGTGACCATAGTCAATAGAAATTGATTCAAGTAACACGAGTTCTTTCATGATAAATGCATGATACAAGACATAGTTGCATCAAAAATACACTGGTTTGGGTTGTGCTCCGATTGAACTTCTCACTGAAGCATATCGAATCGAAAGTTGTAGCTCGGTAATTTTCTGTCTCTCATTCTTACCCAAGTCAGCCGTTTAATTTTGCTCTCTATTTGTGACCTCTAGTTTATACTTCCAATTTAATCAAACTTGGATACTGCACTATTTTAGGACTCATCATCGAGTTGACGTTGGAAAGTGAAGCAAAAGGCTTAAGAAAAGAAGTAAAGCATTTGTCGTCGATCGAAACGTTTTTTAATTACCTCTCCACCTCTCGTCCTCAAACTGTTACTTTGTCACTCGATCTCTCTTTGTCACAAACTCGTATGTGATTATCATTTAAATTTTTTTGCACCTCCACTCCAATCCTTTGAATTTTTTTTCATTCAGTTAGTCTTTACAAATGTCGCCGAGTGCCATTCCAAGAACCTCGCTCGTTCTCCCTCTCTCACTCTCTTTACGTTTGTGAAGATATAAATAGCAGAAAAAATAAAACTATCTGAACTTGACAGCTGTCAAGTTAGTGCAGAAAGGAATGAAACAAAAAAAAGAATCATAAAGAGATAGTGTGATCAATAGAACTACCATCAACATTTTTCAAAAATGAAACAAAGAGAATTCGATAATTCATAAGCTCTACATTTTAAGAAATAATTACCAGTTTTAAATATCTATTTATCTAGTCTTAGATTATCAGTGATAATTTATCACCAATCCTTTTCTCATTTAATCATAGTCGATCCCAAAAGTAAACCGTTGGAAAGCACAACTTTTATTTTAAAAATGGAAAAAAACAGATAACATTTTATATTTACAATAAGAAAAGAGAGCTGCGCTCTCGCCGGTTGTCAGACTTGCTCAACAAGAAGGTTCGAAAAAACTCGATGTTTGATTCTAGCCCCAATAGATGACGCTAATATCGATAGGCCCGGTTCTCGGTCCTCTTTAGACCCTGTAGCCCCAAAGTCTCATCCAATTATTCTTTCCCCGAAAAGGTCTTTTTTGTCAAGTTTCAGATTTCTTGGTTCTAGATTTTTGTAAGAACGGACAGAAACACGAGATTAATAGGAGGGTTATTGCAGCAAGGCTGCCTCTAATAAAAAATTATGTGTATCACAGAATAAAAATTTTCAAAATAAAAAATTATTTGATTTTTAAAAGTGTAACAAAAATGTTCTGAGATACCACAAGAATGAAACTCTGTATCTCCTGTGTTGCAGTTTTAAAAAAACTTTTGTTCAGTATGATTATATTTTATAGAAATAAATAAATAAATAAAAAGTAAAGAAAGAGTATATTTAAAATTTCATCGTGTGAGGCAATTTTGAGATCAAAAACTCAACGCTTCCCCCTGAAATTACTGTGATCATCTTTGCCGGTCATATTTTTCTCTCACTCCTCAAAATCGTGGTACAATTTCCTCTGTGTCAGCTCAGGATCGAATCAATTGATCGATGCCACATGAACGTTGTCCAAATAGATCGAGATAAAACAAGCGCGTGAGAGTGAAAGAGAGAGGTTCGGTAAAAAGTCTGATCATTAGAACTTCTAAGAAAACATGAGACGAGCTTAACCTCGATCCTCTCATCTTTAAGTATATGAGTCTAGTATGTAAGATCAATCACATAGGTTCCATTTCGATCAATCACAAGCTCTATTGTTTTTGGCTCATAGAGCTTCTATTAACCTAATTATCGGAGAACAACACTCTTTTCTACTTTCTCTCTCTCTCTCTCTCTCTCTACCTCTCTTCCCCTATTTGCGTTAATTATTAAAATTAAATTAATTTTCAAAATAAATTCAATGTGAAGAATGAAGGCCCTCCCAGGCATATTCGACGTGACGTTTGTGATGGTAGGTGACAGAGAAAAGCAAACATCATAAACGAGTTGCTGTCACGCGCGCTCAAGTTTACTCTGTTCTTCATAAACTGGTTTCACCCTTATATATTAGAAGAATGACAAGCAAGATTGGGATTATTCATCATTTCCCAAGTTTAGTCCAAAGAATTTTGAGTTTCTATATTTGTTATGGTTCAATTATATAGCCATTTTGGACAATTAGCTACAATAATAAACATTAACCCTTTCGATCCCAAGGATTATCAGTAAAAGATAAGATTTATATTGCTAATTGAATGAGCGGGACACATACGTCCCGATAACGTCTTCGGAAGCGTAAGGGTTAAATAACCAATTGCAATTAATAGTCATGGTTCTATTGTTCAAAAAATTGACTTAACCCTTTCAATCCCAAAGATTATCAATAAAAGATAAGCCTTATATCGCTAATTGAATGAGTGGGACACATACGTCCCGATAGCGCCTTCGGGAGCGAAAGAGTTAAGTTAACTTTAGTTTTAAATTTAAATTAAGAAAGTGTAAAATAGAATAGAATAGAATGGGTCAATGTGAAATTTTGGATCAAATGTTTAAAAGAAGAGGCTTGTGTTGACTTCTTCATTTCGCAAGTTTTTTTTACAAAATACTTTGAATGATGAACTAGTTTAGTGAATTATGCTTATTGCATAAGGGCAAAAAAGCAATATCTCCACCTTAAAGACCTTTGTAGCAACAAATAAAGTTGGCAAGTTAAAACTTGACTATTTGGCCAACAAAAAGAAGCAAAGTTGCATTGAATGCTTGAGGCGTCACCGTCACCCCGATCGAGATAATCATCGAAACGATAGAGTTAAGTTAACCTCGATCCCTTTCACTATATTTCCTAGTACTACGTAGGTGTCACATCACCTAAACCTTTTTGCTGTCTAACTTGAAAGTTCACAAAAATGCTCCTTTGTTCGCGTGTCCGTGTGAAGACCAACAAACGTCTTGAATGCCAATATATTGTTTGGCTAACATCTAAAATTCAAATTGATCTTTTAAACTCAACTGATAGCTCCTCTCACAAAGCTAATTGTCATATTGAATCACTGTAATTATAATCTCTAGTGAATCATCATAAATAATATTTGATACAAGTGCCTTTTATGATTAGCATCATTATCAAGAGCAGAGTTAATGACGCTGCTAATAATTGGATCAATTGATTTCGGATAAACAAATATAAAATGTATCGCAACTGTATGTTGACAAAAGCTCGGGGTAAAGGTTAAATAAATAAAACCATTATTTGTTAGGTCATAGTCTATGTACCAAAGCTTGTGAGCTTATGAGAGGTTTAAGACAAACACCGAAAGAGAGAGAGAGAGAGAGACCATATAATAAAAACTAATCATAATTACCACTTGGAAGTGGAGTTCCGCTTGGAACTATGTCTTTTCAACTTCTCTCTCTCTCTCTCTCTTTCTCTCTCTGACTGAACACAATCGGAAAAATTTTCCAGTCTAAATCTAATCCATCTCATCGGCATCAAGATATTACACACAATGTTTGCCATAACCACATCAAACTTTTGAAATTATTTCTCATATTCTCTTTTTTCTTAGAAATAAATAAAGAACTTGAATTAAATTAAACTAAAGTGTAAAAATAAAGTGATTCGTCTTCGTAAGAAAATTTTGTTTTCCAAAGCAAAGTATATTGCAGGAAGAAATGCCATATGATCGTGAGAAATGAACTGTAAAGGATGGATTGCAAGTGAATATATCATAAATTCTTACCTGTGATTAAAATGCCGTGTGAGATGCCATTTGATGTGGCCTCATACAAAAAAGACCAATTTAGATTGAAGACATCTTGATTGTTGAGGATGATGTAGAGCAAATGATGAACAAAACGAAACACAAATCGTGTGTCACAGTGACAACTGATGAGATTCGAATTTTTTTAAAATAAAAACCCAAGAAATGAGTAGGAAAAACTTGATTTAAGCTCCTCAGCACTTAATATTTATTTCAAATGTACAAATTCAAAAATTTTATTGAGCAGTTCAAACAATAATTTTGCAATATATATAAAATCAGAAGCTCTGATAAATTCTTGTCAAAAGTTGAAGATTCATTTGGGAATTGAAAAAATTATATACTACTTGTCCAAAAACGAGAAAAAACATAAATAGGGAACACTTTCAAGTGGTAAGATTCGTTAGTTGTTTGTTTATTTTCAAATTCTCATTCGGAATGAAAGATGCAGACAAAAATAGTTGGCAAAATTAAAAAGTTCATAAATATAAAATTAGAAATCCTTGACGAGCAAAATATTGAAGAGTTTGATTCGAGTTCAATCGCCAATTGAAATGGAAGAGACAGGGATGGAGCACAGTTCAAAGTAGCCGCGCTAACTCACTTCTCACTCTTCACCAGCATACAGTGGCACTGACCTGCTCCCCATGCCATCGCCGTGCAGACTGAATCCGCCGCGGCACCACGCTTCTCCGGTCGCAGAGAGAGAGAGAGAGAGAGAGAGAGAGAGAGAGAGAGAGAGAGAGGGAGAGAGCGACGCACTGTGCTCCAATAGCTGGGCATGTGCAGAGAAACTCACTTCTCACTTTATACCAAAGTTAGTTCTAGTTTTCTACAGTTAGACGAGTAGCAGCTTGATTTTTAACTTTCTCTCTCTCTCTCTCTTTTTCTCGTGCTCAAAGACAAGTTGCGCCAAATTTATTCTTTTTGTTTCAAACTTATTTTACTTGCTATCACTTGCTTGACTAGAGACTAGTTGATTTTTGTTCACTTTAGTGACGTTAGCTACTAGGGACTGTCAATTTATAATTGATGCTGAAATTGGATTAGTGGCTACAGAGAGCAACAATGTGGACCGACGTGTATAAGGGAGCAGTGGCTTGACTATAGACTAAACTTCACTTGATTGCTCTACGCTGTATTCTTCTTGCGTTTCTGTGCCACTCTAAGTTTGAAAGGGACAAAAATGGCTAACATTTTAGACCTGCATTTGCTCTAGAATTTGATGGTAAAATTTTTAAAATCTGAAAAAATTACCAGACAGTTTCACTTCCGAATCTTCAAGGCACTTGTTAAAAAGTGTGCTTCTCATATTGTTTCGAATTCGAATGTGAAGACCATTGAGACAATTTTCTTATAGACGCTGTTTGATGTAAGGATAAATTAAATCGGACTTTCCGAATGAAACTTAATTTAGACTTATTCAAATTATGCTTCAAATTAAATAAAATAGATGCATTGATTGTAGTGACATCGATTATATAAAAGAATAGAGCTAGTAGATATCTTCGGATTGCTCTTTTGCAGCTGTATTGCTTTATCATTGTCAACAGTATCCAATGTTTTTTAAACCATAAATAAATTATAATTTGGTTTTCATTAAAAATAGGAATATTCATAATCAAAGGGTTTTAAAAACTTATTATTATTACACAGAATGCTTCAATTTTTTAAGTTTCATTGTTCCAATTGGAACAGTACAATGTATTAAAAGTAGTTTTTATTCTAAATAATGTTTTTGAAAGCGTTTCTTTTTTATTTATCTTGTTTCCACAGGTTCTAATCAAGAAAAAGATAGGTGAAGAGGGGAAAGCACTATAATAAACTCTCTTCATCGATATGAAATCCATGATAAAAGAGTGTGAGAGGAATATATCGCGACAGCTCTACAAGTAACAAGCTTAGATGTACTGATGAGTCATTGCGAATTGATCATCACTTTGCAATCAAGATCAATCTTAAAGATTGGAGTGTTTAACCACTGAGGGGTTGTCACCACTTCAACTTCAACTTCTCAAGACCTTGACCAGCGACCACACCTTTGGAAGAACCGACTAAGTGTAGATTATTTACATAGTATAAATATACAAAACTTTCTTTTGAAAACAAATCTAATTCATATTCATCCTCATCAGTAATGTTATCGTTGCATTATCACCGAATAATCTTCCCTGTATTAAGTATAATTTAATTTTCTAAAATATCTTAGCCTAAGGCGCAAACTTTTGCTAATCAAGGTTGAGCTTAACTGTAAACCAGGGAACACAAAAATAAACTGTCTTTTTTCGATGTCAATGAGGATGACCTGCATGCTTTTGCTAAAATTAGTCAATTAAAGGATCAAAATGATAAAATGAGTTATTTAAAAATATACTCGCTAAGTAAAATAGTGCCAAGAATCAAATTTATAAAAAATGATTAAGCAAATTAAGATAATAATAATCAAATTATATACTGAAAGTTTATATATAGCAAAACCAAAAGGCATTAAGATATTGGTTTGAAAACAGAATTTACAGACAAACTAACAAGGAAAACAAACTTTGTAAAGCAAATTTTTACCGTTGTTTCCATTTTTGGTTGGTTAGCGATTCCAATAATGTATCTTAATGACAGGGCTTTTATGTTCATTTTCAATAAACGATTAAATCTTAATAAAATTATTATAGCTTATTTTTATATTATAAGTCTTATATTAGTAACTCCAGTAGGGTGATTTAAATCAGACAACCGCGTATGTATGTATGTGTCGCGGACCGAAACGAGCGACTAGAGAAAGGTGAAGGTAGAACGTACTTTGCGGACGGTTCGGTGACACAAGAAA